>JAWPHD010022580.1:0-24658 GCA_037043455.1 Cyrtodaria siliqua | reverse complement strand
ACTCATTCACGACGAACATCATGTACATAGGAAATCGAATTGACACCTTAAGTGCAAAGTTTTTCTGTCTTGGCATCCTAGTCTTTGTTTCAGCGCTTTATACAATTCTTCCAGAAAGTCTAAAAGTCACTAGTTCAGATCAAAACGTGAAACTTGAGGTTGTGATAGATCGGCCAGCAAAATTGTTAAAGAAAGAATCAGAACCTCATTTATATACTTCTTTTTCACCGTTCAGATTCAATGTTTCCATATTTCATTACCCCACCCACTAACGTTAACTATAGGGTATAGCTGTAACTCAACAACTAGAAGAGTTAGAATGAAATGAACAACGGTATCGATGCGGCGTACCCGAAAACCTAATATTGCCTGGCCAAATGCATCCCATACCCCACTTGTATCTCCCATAAATCAAAGTAAATTGTTTATACCCTCCCATTTTTCAAAAAAACGAAATGGCCGGAAAAAATGGCCGCCCAAATATTCTTTCTTCAAAAAAAAAAATGGCGGCCCAAAACTTTTTTACAAAAAAAATGATTATTTGTAAATACATATATATATATACAAAAAGTCTTGGGTAAGACTGAACAATTGTTAATATATTGTTAATATTGTTACATGTTATGTGATTGGTCCGGTGGACCCGTTGGGCCGTTGCCATCAGACTCAAAAATCCCTCCAACGCGTCCACCGGATCAAGGCACCCTAACTGAATTTGATAAGAAAATTTTTACAAAGTTCTAAACATACAAATGTGTTTTTAATTCATTTGTTTGGGCACATGTGGTCTCGACCACATGGCCCAAACTCTCCAAAACAGTCATATGCTTCTAATACCCCACATTCGATAACATACACAGCCCATCGGTCCAGTGACATTTTATGTTTGGACGGCATCTCATTAGACAAACAGACTATAACCGGCGACGGAAACGTCTTGCATGCAGACGCATACTTGCTACTAAACACACGCCCATTCTTTAAAGATTCTAAAATATGATAGTTGACTTCTGTCGTAGCTCGTCCATAGTCGAATAACACAAGTTTTTCTTTATTATATGCATAAGCTATATCTTTTGAAATAGCTGATTCAAAAGCAATTTCATCTGTGTTGCTGGACAGGTAATTGCAAAGGAAAGACTTCCCCTCATTCCCCAAATAATCAGTTATCCACACAACCTTCCTGGTATTACCTTCCAACTCTTTTATCTTTGTAACGAACTCATTCTGCCATGGTCTTAAAACAACAAATTCCATATTTTCTAAATTCTCCGCCGTGTCTTTCTCTTGCAACTTCTGTGCAACCACACCTTCAAAGATCTTACGATTGCATGCTGATATGGTTAAGGGGATATAATCCCCCCCAATCCTCACCAGTTGACCTATGATACATATTTACATAAAGGTGAGCACGCCACCGAGTAGAGGTAAGCTCTCGGTCGAACCCGACGACAACTGCCCGCTTATCCTCCTTCGTGACATAACGAATGGATACACGTAATACCTTGACTTTCTGCATGTGCAGATGGACTATGTTGAAAAGCCGCTTTAAGCGGCTTTTTTAAAGCGGCTTTTCAACTTCTTAAAAGTCATCTTAACTCTGGTATTAAGGACAAGGTGGGTATGGGCATGCCCCGCCAGACCAAACTCGTTGCCCGCAGCAACGCTGGTGCAAATGTTTAGTCGTTTATAACTATCACCACGTGTGCAAGAAAATATTCTCAAATCCCCCCGCCTTTGAAATATCTTACGTGTAATTGAGAAAACTTGTTCCCTTTTATCCATAACTCTTTTGTGAGCTGCACCCTGTTTATGAATTCTCAGTACGGCCGCAGAGGAGAATATTTTCTTGCACGCATTACAAGTATAGGAATGTAAAAGATTTGCATATTTATATTTGCCTGTTTTTTGTTTAGTAACCAAGAATAAATGAGACTTTCGACTACCGGGGCCTCCCTCGCCTCCCTCTTCCGCTCCCTGTGCCCTGGCTGGGGTCTCTGTTTGTTCTTTTACTTTCTTTAGATGTTTGTTAGTTTTCAGGTGTTTTGTCAAATTACGTGCTCTGCTTAAGACAATGTCACACACATCGCACTTCCCCTCTTTATTATCCACTTCTTTTGGTTCATCACCTTTCTTTGGTTTCGGATCACTTTTCTTTATTTGTGGGGGGCTTTTTCTAAGTTTAGGGGTGGCTTTCGTTTTTATCTTCACTGGTTTGGTTGATTTATCTTTTGTTTTTGTTTTCTTCTGCTGTTTTGGCGGTTTTGATTGGTGCTTCTTCCCTTTTAAGTGGGTTTGAAAATAATCGTCACTGTAGCAACGGACGTCACATTCTTTACAGTAAAATGTATCACCCTCTGGCACATCTTCGGCTTCCTTCCTCACAGAATTACACATGACACATTCTTTTAACTGTTGTGCGGTATGCGACCAGACATTTGGACACCTTTCTATTTGCAGTGGTTCTTCTGGTCTAGCCAATAACTCCTCCATTTCATCCCATGGTATCATTTCAAATGGCTTGTGTCGTATTTTTGGGGGGGGGGGGGGGGGGGGGACGGTCACTTTGTGTTTGGCGTCTCTTTCACAGGGGGGGGGGGGAGATCACTTTGTTTGGCGTTTCTTTCACAGTGGGGGGGGGGGGGATTGGGTGGCAGTACTCCGATAGGGGATCTGTTGTGGGATCATAAGTGTCAAAGTCGTGGTGCTCAGGTTTCACATATTTGATTTTACATACGTCACATTTCTCAATTTCTTCCCAGCTATCGATGCCTTTAAAATTCTCCTCATGCTTGGGTTTGTGCGATATAAGTGCACGTCTGTGGAATACAGTTTTAATGTGACGTGTCAACATGGTTCTATATACATTCTGCTCACAGCAGACACAATAACGCACATCACTCTTTAGAACACGCCTAAAGGTTGCTCCCACCTTCATCATAAGGGTTGGGGTATCCGTATTCACTGGGGGTGGGGGGGCACTATAGGGGTTTCTGCTGGGAGACCGGCTGGTCCGGGGACCCAATTTCCATACATGGAGAACATGTGTGCGCAGATACTGGTTCTTGGTTCTGAAAAACAAAAACGAAGAGGATTGTTGAAACGATTTTCAACATATTCTTTTTGCAAGGTAAGTATGGTATTAAGACGGTCGATTCGATCTCTTTTCCTCTGTTTCTGGAGGGTTAGTGGTCCGATCTTCCTTTCTCGTTTGCCATGAACGAGCGGACTGGTATTGAACACTTGTGGCACCGGACGGATTGTTTTAACGGAAGCAAAAGTTACCTTCTTGTTGGGTGTAGAATCGCCCCAACAGATGTGCTCTTCCTCGTCCGGAACCACCTCCGAATAATCTAAATACCCGCCTTCACGAGCCGCTTCGTCCAATATCCTATCCATTCTCCTTCTTTTACACTCGTTGGAGTCACTATAATCCGAATCGTCGTCATCACTAGTACTGTAATGTTTCCTTTTTAAGGTGATGTTTGCCTAACACTGAATTCACTTTCACTTTGTGTGTCATTAAATTATATACAAGCAGTTTTAAAGCCAAAATGATATTAGATTAATACATCTAGGTTATAATTCGGATGCTTAATAAATAGACCAAGATTCCCATTAAAACATTATAAATTACTTAAAAACTGAAATAGAACTTCAACTCTCCAAAATGACATGGAAATATTGTGCTTTAAATGTGTTTTGAATAATAATGCAATATCATATATTGCATAACTGTAATGGTTATATTTCCTTTTTTTCTATGTCAAATTACCACAGACACATAGAGATGTTCAGAATTTATCAAACTCTGACATGAACCACATTCTCAAATCACTCGGACAACCAACAAAAGGCAAAAGAAGCCACAGACTTACTTTGCTATCTAATGTTATTGGTCTATCAACCACTGGATTATCTACATGTACTTCAAGCAGCACAACTACGGAATCGGGTGCATTTGAGCAAATCATAATTGAGGTTAAAGCTCTTACAGATGGTTGGACAAACAGCATAAGGCAAGTTCCAAGCATTCCGCTGGCTCAAATCAGCAGCTATCTTAGTGCGATAAAATTAAAATTGAAAAAATAAACTGCGGACTAATTGCAACAGAAAATGTTTTACAAAATCTAAAAGTAACGATATTTAGCTTTAACATACTCAAAATTGGAGAAAATTAGACAACTCCTTCAATAAAAAATCTTATCGATTTAAGGTTACTTATAATGGCAATATGTATTAGAAATAAGACAGGTTTGAAGGGCTATTTCACTTTAAATACCTTCATTTGTCATAAATAAGTGCAACTTTGAACACAGATTTCAAATGTGTGTCTTTTTAAACATGGTTTCTTGACAAAAGTGCATACTGAATTACCCCACCAACCAAAATCACAATAGAAAAATCATCATGAATCAAAGTTAAAACTACGTCATTCGCATTTCCACGGAAATTTGAAAATATTGGCGTAAAACTGCACACGGCTTATAATATAACATATATCCTAAAGAACTCCGGCTTAACAAAGCTGATATATCTTGATAATAATGCTTTTTTTCTTGATTTAGATCTCTCGATTGAAAATGGTGAAATAATAAGCAAAATCTATGACAACAGAGATTATTTTATTTTTGACATTGTGAATTATCCCCACTTGGAAGGGGATGTTCCCCATCAACTTCTTATGGGATGTGTGTGTCTCAACTATTTCGTTTTTCAAGAGCTTGTACTCGAGTTGAGGACTTTAATATTCGTAATCTTTGTATAACTAAAAAGCTACTCAATCAGGGTTACCGTTACCATAAACTTCGTAAAATCTTTGCAAGTTTTTATTATCGTAACCCTGATCTTCTTTCCAAATATAAAAGTAATTTAAGGTCTCTTCTGCGACAAGGACTATCACAACCTGACTTCTATGGTGATTCGTAAGATTCTTGGTCATGATCTCTTTCATACTATCTTTGTTAAACTTGTTAAAAAGTTTATCAAAAGAATGAAAGAATGGTGTTTTACGGCACGTCGAAACATAAATAGGTCATATTGTGCGCATAAACTGACGAAAGATGAAGAAATGAAGGATTAATTAAAAATTAATGTAAATATATCAAGATAAAACTATTAAAAAATAAGGGATGATATGGTAGTAATATAAATTGCCCGAAAACGGGTATATAAAAAAGTAAATATATACAAGAACATATTTTAATGATTTATATAGTCTGACTTCCTTCAGGAAATCTAAAACTAGACTAAAATCTATAGTATTAAATAACTCGGTCATAGTATTAACATTGTAGAATCTTTGACGCATAGGATCAACGTCTACACATTTTAGCAATATGTGTTTGACCGTTAACGGTGCAAAGCAGGGTATACATTCTGGTAATTGCTCGAAAACAAATGCCCGAAAACGGATATATAAAAAAGTAAATATATACAAGAACATATTTTAATGATTTATATAGTCTGACTTCCTTCAGGAAATCTAAAACTAGACTAAAATCTATAGTATTAAATAACTCGGTCATAGTATTAACATTGTAGAATCTTTGACGCATAGGATCAACGTCTACACATTTTAGCAATATGTGTTTGACCGTTAACGGTGCAAAGCAGGGTATACATTCTGGTAATTGCTCACCTTGTAATAAATATGAATGAGTATAACGTGTATGCCCTATTCTGCACCGGGCTAGGACAACTTCCTTTCGACGAATGGGTCTACTAGAAGAACGCCATTCTCCGAGTAACGGTTTAATTGGATGGAGTTTATTGTTAACTGACAAGAGTTACGAATATATGTGTTAATACAACTTTTAAAATCAGTATAAGATAATTTGGTATTAGCTATATGTAAATCTAATGCTGCCTTAGCAGCACTATCAGCTCTATCATTACCACGTATTCATACATGGCTTGGAAGCCAGCAGAAAATAATAACATTATCAATTATAAGAGAATTGTACTTTTCTAAAAATTGAAGCACAACTGGGTTATCATGTTTCATATTACCCAGTGCTTGCAGAGATGAAAGGGAATCAGAAAATATTACAAAATGGTCATCATCAGATTCCTGAATATAATTTAAGGCAAGTTCAATTGCCTTAAGTTCAGCTGAAAAGATACAGGCCTTGTCAGGTAGGCGGCTCTTTATGCTGTGTTTGTGAACATAAGCTGCTGCAGCTACCTTATCTCCACCTTTAGAGCCATCTGTGTAGATATGTTGAAAGTTACTGTATTTCGATTTAATTTCATTAAATTTGCTTTGAAAGACAGTAGTGTCTGAACTAGATTTGTTTATTACAAAGATCAAAAATAATTGTTGGTGTTTCCAAAGTCCACGGTGGAATTTGTGGTACTTTGTACTTGGCAATCAAATTTAGGTCGATTTCAGTGTCTCTTAATTTTGGAATAATACGAAGACCAAATGGTCGAATGGCCTTCGATTTTCGATCAAAAAGAGGTTCACAACTAGGATTAAAAACATTATCGAAAGTTGGGTTTGAAGGGTTAGACTTTAATTTAATGGCGTATTGAAGAGCTAATTTGTCTCGTCTATGAGACAGTGATGGTTCATTAGCTTCAACATATAGACTTTCAGGTGGTGATGTACGAAAGGCACCTAAGGCGAGTCGTAATCCTTGATTATGTATAGGGTCGAGCATCTGCAAGTACGACTTGCGAGTCGATCCATATACTATCGAGCCGTACTCCAGCTTGGATCTGATAAGGGATCTGTAAAGTCGCAAGAGGACTTTTCGATCTGCTCCCCAATTAGTGTTTGCAACAACTTTAAGTAAGTTAAGAGCTTTAAGGCATTTGGCCTTCAAGGTGTGGTATAAACGTTAATTTACGGTCGAAAATAAGACCAAGGAATTTTGTTTCATCTACTACTGGTATTGGTGACCCATCCAGTGTTAGATGAGCGTCTTCATGATGTTTACGAAGTTGACAAAAGTGCATACAATTAGTTTCAGATTAAGAAAATTTAAAACCATTTTCATCAGACCAGGTCTGAAGTTTATTGAGACATTGTTGTAATTGTCTCTCGATAGTATTCATGTTTTTTGCAAGATAACATATAACAAAGTCGTCAACATATAGCGAACAATCCACGCCTGGATTGATGCATTTTACTATACTGTTAATCTTTATATTAACAAGTGTGACAGAGAGTATGCTGCCCTGTGGAACACCCATCTCCTGTTCATGAATATCAGAGAGGGTTGAACCCATTCGGACTCGAAATTGTCTATCATCTAAGAATTTCTCTATAAAAATGGGTAATCGGCCTCTAAGACCAAGGTCATGAAGATCATTCATAAAACCATACTTCCATGCAGTATCATAAGCTTTCTCCAAGTCAAAAAATACAGCGACTAGATGTTCTTTTTTTTGACGAAAGCTTCCCTAATAAATGATTCAAATCGAATGAGATTGTCTGTTGTGCCTCGTTGGCGCCGGAATCCACTTTGATACTTTGTTATCAGCTTGTTGGATTCCAGGTACCAAACGAGTCTCTCATTAATCATTCGTTCCATGGTTTTACATATACAACTCATTAAAGCAATAGGGCGATAATTTATTGGGTCCGTATGATCCTTTCCAGGTTTGGGGACTGAAATAACGATTGCTTCCCGCCAAGAATCGGGGAAGTTTCCCGTCACCCAAACCTTATTAAATATATCAAGAAGGGTAGAGAGACAGGATTTAGGTAAATGTTTTAGTAATTAATAATGGATATCATCAGGACCAGCTGATGTATCATGAGCCTTTTTAAGGGACTCTCGAAGTTCTTTGAGAGTGAATAGTTTATTGTATTTTTCCAAGTTTTTCGACTTGAAATTCAGCGTCTTCTGTTCTTTTTGTTTCTTATTTTTCAGAAAATTTGGTTGACAATTTTCAGAAGAAGAATTTTTGAAAAAGTTTCTGCCAAAGTGTTTGTAATATCTTTGACAGATGCGATATCTCCATTATCTGTTTTAATTACCTTTACCACTTATTTTCCGGACCATGTCCCATGTCTTCTTAAGAGATGAGCGAGAATTCAGCCTAGAGACGTAAGATCTCCAGGATTTCCTCTTGCTATCCTTAATAGTACGACGGGCTTTCGCACGAAAAACTCTAAAGTTATCTAAATTTGTTCTTTGAGAGTGAATAGTTTATTGTATTTTTCCAAGTTTTTCGACTTGAAGTTCGGCTTCTTCTGTTCTTTTTGTTTCTTATTTTTCAGAAAATTTGGTTGACAATTTTCAGAAGAACTATTTTTTGAAAAAGTTTCTGCCAAAGTGTTTGTAATATCTTTGACAGATGTTATATCTCCTTTATCTGTTTTAAGATGATTTACAGAACTAGAATTACCTTTACCACTTATTTTCCGGACCATGTCCCATGTCTTCTAAAGAGATGAGGGAGAATTCAGCCTAGAGACGTAAGATCTCCAGGATTTCCTCTTGCTATCCTTAATAGTACGACGGGCTTTCGCACGAAAAACTCTTAAAGTTATCTAAATTTGTTCGAGTTGGCCGCAAGTTAAAATTATTTAATGCAGCTTTACGATCGCTGACTGCCTTTTTGCAGTCATCGTCGTACCATGGTTTATGTGGGCGTTTAGGATTTGCCGAGGTTTTTGAAATGGTTTGATCAGCTATATCGTGAAGAGTTTTGGTAAAAAGAGCAGTTGCGTCTTCGACATCCTCGAAAACGGAAGGCTTTAATTGTTCCTCGCAAAGAGATTGAAACGTAGTCCAATCAGCCTTGCGAGGTTTCCATCGTTGCGTTTTTTCGAGAAGTGGAGGGCCGATATTTTCAAGAAATATGGGGAAATGGTCACTTCCACAGAGGTCGTGTTCAACACTCCACGAAAAATCCATCAAAAGCGTTGGATCGCATATTGTTAAATCAATAGAAGAACGAGAGCCTGTAGCAGGATGTAAATAAGTATGTGACTTATTATTAAAAAGACACAAATTGTTTTTGGCTAAAAAATCCTCAATTTTCTTGCCTTTATCGTTTACATCTTTACAACCCCAGTTGTAGTTGTGTGCATTAAAATCGCCCAAGAGTATAAAAGGTGATGGCAATTGTGCAAGTAGGTGATTTAGATCTTTAGGGTCTAGTGAAGAATTAGGTGGTAACATTAGGAACATATTGTTATGACTCTGTGCATAGTAACACTGACCGCAATAGCTTGCAAATTTGTTTCCAACGCAACAGGTCTGTGAGGAATGTTTCGATTAACGATTATCGAAACTCCACCAGTCGCCTTGTCGCCGGTATCACAAATATGATTGTATAGTGAGTATTGTTTAAAAGATACCTTATCACTTGTCTTCAAGAATGTTTCTTGAAGACAAAAGGCAATAGGGTTGTGTTCATTTAAAATTAAGCTGATTTCATCATAATTTGGTTTCAAACCTCGACAATTCCATTGAATGATCTTATTAGTTTTACCAATTATTGAGAGCTAAGGCGATTTTTATTTTTGGCCTTAGATTTAGGAGAGGTCTTAGGAGACTCAAGCAGCGACATCTCAGCTGAAGTGGCACCTCAACTAACTCTTCATGCGAGGATGGAAGTGGCAGTGCAGCTGCTGGCTCTGAAATGTCCATGAGCTGTTCAAATTTGTTGTGCAGCTGAATAGTGCCGTTAGACACCTTTGGCTGCTCCTTGTGCTCCTTAGTTGGAGAAGCACTAGGCTTTCCAACTTTCTTAGTTGGAGCAGCACTAGGCTTTCCAACCGAAGAAGTAGACTTCACGACTCGGGAACTACTAGACTTCACACCCTTTCTGTTGTTTTTTGTCTCTTTCATTGTAGTTTCAAGTCCTTGTTTGCAGTACAGTGCGGACCTACGATGCCATTGCGTTCGGACGCTGTGGTTTCTATAGGACCCTATATATCATTTCACAGTCGTAGAAGAACCCGCTTTCCAATTCTGAAAAATTGACATGCTCTTGACATTGCCAGAGCTTGCCGATTTTGTGTTTGATTTAAATGTAAAAGTTTGATTAGGTGAAAAGTTTAATTTTGGTTTGTTAAGTTGTATTTGTTGATTTGTGTTTGTATTTGATACTGAGGAAGTATTCTTTGTATTTTGAATTTCTGACTGTGGTTCGTATTGCGTACTTGCATCCCTGCATTCTGTGTGTGTTGCTGTTGTTTTGAGCCTGGGAAAAGTCAGCTGAAGTGGCACCTCAACTAACTTTTCATGAGAGGATGGAAGTGGCAGTGCAGCTGCTGGCTCTGAAATGTCCATGAGCTGTTCGAATTTGTTATGCAGCTCAATAGGGCCGTTAGACACCTTTGGTTGCTCCTTGTGCTCCCTAGTTGGAGAAGCACTAGGCTTTCCGACTTCCTTAGTTAGAGCAGCACTAGGCCTTCCAACCGAGGAAGTATTAGGCTTCACGACTGGGGAACTACTAGACTTCACAGTCTTAGAAGAGCCCGCTTTCCAATTCTGAGAAATTGACATGCTCTTGACATTGCCAGAGCCTGCCGGGTTTGTGTTTGATTTAAACAAAAAAGTTTGATTAGATGAAAAGTTTAATTTGGGTTTGTTAAGTTGTATTTGTGGACTTTTGTTTGGATTTGATACTGAGGAAGTATTCTTTGTATTTTGCATTTCTGACTGTGGTTCGTATTGCGTACTTGCATCCCTGCATTCTGTGTGTGTT
Organism: Cyrtodaria siliqua; assembly: GCA_037043455.1. Lineage (NCBI taxonomy): Eukaryota > Metazoa > Mollusca > Bivalvia > Adapedonta > Hiatellidae > Cyrtodaria > Cyrtodaria siliqua. The sequence goes on along the minus strand of JAWPHD010022580.1, from coordinate 13,984 downwards.
GCTTTTGTTTTGAGAATAGATGCGTAAGAGGTCGTACTTGAAATTTTATATTTTTCTTCGTACTTGAAATTTTATATTTTTCTTCTATCAATTTTCGTGCTTCTGGAAAGGGAATGTTTTGTGTATATTTAACTGTTATGATTTCTTTTTCTTTTTTAAATTTTTCACATAATTTTGAATTTGCGTGATGTCCTAGACCGCAGTTGGTACATTTGAGGTCGTTAGGACAATCTGATTCGTTATGCTTGAATGCAGACTCGCCACATTTACCACAACGTTCTTCTTTAGTACACCTGGAGTTGTGGTGCCCAAAGCCTTGGCAGTTGTAGCAACGTAACGGGTTTGGAATGTAGGCGTCAACATGCAAGTGCAGATATGCCACCTTTATTGTTTTTGGTAAGATGGGTGTTGCAAATGTGAGTATGATAGTATTTGTACTAATAATTTTGTTATTCCTCTTGATGGTTATTCGGCGAGCTGCAGTTACCAACTGTGGCGCAAGCTCGTGAATAATTTCGTCTTCAGGTACTCCGGAGAGATCCGGGCACCTGATGACGCCTTTGGAGATATTCATAGTGGTGTGAGCGTAACATTTGACTTTTGTGTTTACAATTTGTGTAATTGTAAGTAAATTATCGGAGTGAGATTTTTTATCTGTTTCAATAAGAATTGTTTTGTTTTTTAATTTTTTAATTTGTTTTACATGTCCAGCAATGCAATGGACAGTTTTCTCGACCACGAAAGGTGACATATCTGTAATAGGTTTTTCCCCGTTTTCCGATTCGATAATGAGAAAACGAGGAAAAGATTGATTGATTACTGATTCCGCAGTATCAGATTCATGTTCTGTTTTTTTCCGTTTATTAGTAGTTTGCGCGTTATTTTGTCATTCCTCCTTGTGGTTATTCGGCGAGCCGCAGTTACCAACTGTGGCGCAAGCTCGTGAATAATTTCTTCTTCAGGTACTCCGTAGAGATCCGGGCACCTGATGACGCCTTTGGAGATGTTCATAGAGTAGTGAGGGTAACATTTGACTTTTGTGTTTAAAATTTGTTTAATAGTGAGTAAATTGTCCGTATGAGATTTTTTATCCGTTTCAATAAGAAGAGTTTTGTTCTTTAATTTTTTTATTTCTCTGACATGTCCAGCAATGGAATGGACAGTTTTCTGTATTACAAAAGGTGACATATCTGCAACAGGCCTTTCCCCGTCTTCCGATTCGATAATAAGAAAACGAGGAAAGGACTGGTTAATCACTGGTTCCTCAGTATCAGATTCATGTTCTGTTTTTTTTACATTTATTAGTAGTAGTATGTGCGTTTTGTGATGCCATGATGTGCATTAAGAATTCATCTTCCACGCTTCTCACCCACCTCGGAGTCCAGCAAGGGGACATTTGCTGTGGATATCCAACAGTCAAAATGCCAAGAATACGTAGAAGGTATACTCATATAAAGCTAACGCATCAGACCCCCCATACCACCCAGCGGACATAACCCCTCAACTAAAAAGTCAAGGAGCCGCACTTATGTTCCGCTTAAAAAATGGCACGAGTATAGCCATATAGCGTTTTGAAATACATGATTAGCCCGTGCGCCACCGCCATAAAAGACCCTATCTATATAATGTTTAAAGTAGAACAATATAAAAAGTAAGTAAGATAGAGTGTACTGGTACTGTCTGAATACTAAGGTCGGATCTCTTATAGCTGGCGTGACAAACCGATTGATCAGATCGGGCAAAATCTGACCGCCCGTCTAGTTGAAGTCCGGACCAAAGTGGTGTGTTGCAACGTGGAGATAACTACCAGATCTCCACGCCACTCAACCACCAGGACTCCCTTCTCCAACGACACGGGTCGCCACCCACGGTCAACATGTGGGTTACATTTCGGGGAGTCCTACCCCTCTGCTAAGTAACGAGCAGTCGGTTGATTCTTATCACCCCACCACTGACTTCTAACCAACAAGGCAGCATCAATAGGCAGTATAAGTAAAACACAAATATGCTCGTGTAAATATAATACAAAAAAACAATAGCCTAGAAAGCCACAATGAAGGTACTCAATGACTTGGCAGAAGCCAGAGCAACAAGAGAATAAACCATTAAGGTCACGACAAGAAAGATCTAATGCTGCCTTAGCATCACTACCAGCTCTATCATTACCAGGTATTCCTACATGGCTTGGAAGCCAGAAGAAAATAATAACATTATCAACTATAAGAGAATTGTACTTTTCTAAAAGTTGAAGCACAACTGGATTATCATGTTTCATATTACCTAGTGCTTGAAGAGGTGAAAGGGAATCAGAAAAGATTACGAAATGGTCATCATCAGATTCCTGAAAAAAACTTAAGGCAAGTTCAATTGCCTTAATTTCAGCTGAGAAGATATAGTCCTTGTCAGGCGGAATAGACGGAGTTCGAAAACAACTCAACTTCTTCATAGACGAACATGAAACAATATTAAAAGACGGAATATCAACGCATGGGCCTAATTCTGTCATCTCCATGACTGATTGGGCGTTACAGACACACGGCACTGACGAGACTACTTGCACTGTACATGCCGATAATTGTCCAGGTGAGTAACATGTTACCCCCAAGGTCATGGATTTGTAGTGCGAAATCCAGATTGTATAATAAATCAATGTATGTTGAAACACCATTCGACGGGAAGTACGAACGCATGTGTAATTTAACAAACGTTACTACAAAAAACAATTAAACAAATTGAAAAGGTCCTCCGTGGCCGACTGGTATAAGGTTTCGGTTTTTTATCGCAGTTAATCTCTCAAGACTGCCAGTTACTTGGAATATACACAAATGCTGTTATGTCCTACTCTACCAATTATAACCTACATGGTGTGTTACAAAACAACATGGAACACAAAGACACGTATTCATGTTTATATGTTTTGATGACATGCACATTTAATAACAAAACAAATATAAAAATTTAACAACAAAAGCAGATTATGGATACAAAGTCAGTATATAATTATGATAACATGTACACAGTGCCTGATCAAAAACGTATTTCATTACAGGGCAAAATAAGAACCAGTACGTCATTGGCTATTTTATGTGGCGGGTTATGACAGGCAAACACCAACGTATTAAGTACATGATGCAGGTACCGGGGCATGCATGTTGTCTCGTCGATAGTGGCTTCGCTTCCCTAAAGAAATTGTACCGTCGCACAGACCGACTCTGTAGATCAACTTCAGGAAGTCGTCCGCCACAAATGAAGCTGTCCGGTACCCGGCATGGCAATGACGCGATTGGAAATCATTCCTTGGGCCTGTCTTCAAACAATTGCGTGGAATAAGGTAAGTGTATCGTTATTAACATTTTATATTATGAACTCTCCCATGAAAAACTGTTGTTGAAATGAAGTGTGGATTTAGGGGGATGGGGTGGCAGAAAACACGTCCACTAAAATCTTAAAGTGTATGATTTAGCCAGCCCTATGAAGTCCTACTCTCGTCTAAAAGTCATAATGCTTAATTAATTTCACAATTTTGTTTTACGGCACGTCGACACATAAATAGGTCATATTGTGCGCAAAAATGGATGAAAAATGAAGAAATGAAGTATTAATTAAAAATTAATGTAAATATATAAAGATAAAACTATTAAAAAATAAGGGATGATAAGGTGTAATATAAACCATGTATGGAAATCAACGAATGCCCGTCAACGGGTATATAAACAAGTAAATATAAATATAAAAACACATTACAATGATTTATATAGTCTGATCTCTTTTAGGAAATTTAAAACAAGACTAAAATCTACAGTATCAAATAACTCTTTCATAGTATTAACATTGTAGTACCTTTGACGCATAGGATCAAAGTCTACACATTCCAATAAGATGTGTTTGACCGTTAATGGTGCAAAGCAGGGTATACATTCTGGTAATTGCTCACCTTGTAATAAATATGAATGAGTATAACGTGTATGAATTCTTACGATTCTTGCGTTTATCAAACAGCAAATCTTATCTGTGATCATCACAGTACATATGCTTTCATTAAAAGCGATCTTTGTATCAACATACGAGTTCAAAGAAGATTTTGGAATTACAAACGCGTTAATTTTGAAAAGTTGAATAATTTAAGACTGGACTTTTTTTGAAAGATTCTGTAGATATCGCTGCAAATATTTTTGTGTTTGATAAACGCCAGAATCGTAAGACTTTAAATGATTAGAGATCATTACCATTTTGTAATCTTTTCTGATTCCCTTTCATCTCTTCAAGCACTGGGTAATATGAAGCATGATAACCCAGTTGTGCTTCAACTTTTAGAAAAGTACAATTCTCTTATAATTGATAATGTTATTATTTTCTGCTGGCTTCCAAGCCATGTAGGAATACGTGGTAATGATAGAGCTGATAGTGCTGCTAAGGCAGCATTATATTTACATATATCTGATACCAAATTACCTTATACTGATTTTAAAAGTTGTATTAACACATATATTCGTAACTCTTGGCAAACCGCTTGGGATTTGTCAGTTAACAATAAACTCCATCCAATTAAACCGTTACTCGGAGAATGGCGTTCTTCTAGCAGACCCATTCGTCGTGCTTTTTCATATTATTAACTTTATTTCGAAGGTCTTTATATAAGCGCTATTCAGATTGATTGATTGCCTGTACGTAAAGGTATTGGTTTTTGTCTATCACGTTTACGAGATGTTAGTGGAACTTTTGGATTATGCCAACGCTTATAATTTGGACGAATTGTTACGAAATTTGTTGGAATGCATTCCTTCATGAGATCGGTAAGTTTATTATGATCAATATTTTCACTAAACATTGCAAAATTCTACAATAATGTGTTGAATATGAAATTTAAACGCTGAAGGACTAGGATTTGTAAAAAAATATGAAAACATATCAATACTATGAGAATAATTACGACATTTAAAAGATATTATAACATTTCCGTAAACAAAATGAAGAAAATTAGTGTTATTTCCGCTAAAATTAAGGGATATGCATTCACTCATATCTGGTTTACAGCAAGACCTTTCCGAATTCTCGACAATCATTTTCATGGATTATAGGCATGAATTGAATTGAATGTTGTTTAACGGCTCATCAACACAGTATAGGTTATTTAGAGCCGCCTCAGAGAGAGGGGAAGGATACATAGGAATCCGGGAACCTGCCCTACTCTTATTATCGAATAGATTCCTATGGTTCTTTAACGTGCTCGGAGGATAGACCGATACACGGGACCGCCCGGTTTACGTCCCCATCCGACGGACGAGGCTAAGGGAAAGTGTCTTGCCCATGAACACACCGACGGAACACAGTGGCACCACGGAGGATTGAACCCGGGGCCTCCGGTTACAAATCCGCCGCGCTACCGACTGCGCCACGCCAGCCCTCGGATTATAGGCAAATAACAACAGACGACGTACAAGAAAATTTAAAAGCATAGAATTATTCAAATACTTTTTACAACGTTTTATAACAAGGACATTATTCAAATAATTTTTACAACGTTTTATAACAAGGACATTTTTAGAGATGCCAGTATCCAAAAGGTGTGATAGGGGGAGGTAATTCAGGGGTATAAATAACCGGAAATTTTTCATTTTTGTTGTGGAATTGAAGAGAGCGAACCCAGTAGTACTATAAATACACTACTTTATCTCAGTGTAATATCCAGTTCAATGAATGAATGAATGAATGGTGTTTTACGACACGTCGACACATAAATAGGTCATATTGTGCGCAAAAATTGATGAAAAATGAAGAAATGAAGTATTAATTAAAAATTAATGTAAATATATAAAGATAAAACTATTAAAAAATAAGGGATGATAAGGTGTAATATAAACTATGTATGTAAATCAACGAATGCCCGTCAACGGGTATATAAACAAGTATATATATATAAGAACACATTACAATGATTTATATAGTCTGATCTCTTTCAGGAAATCTAAAACAAGACTAAAATCTACTGTATCAAATAACTCTTTCATAGTATTAACACTGTAGTACCTTTGACGCATAGGATCAAAGTCTACACATTCCAATAAGATGTGTTTGACCGTTAACGGTACAAAGCAGGGTATACATTCTGGTAATTGCTCACCTTGTAATAAATATGAATGAGTATAACGTGTATGCCCTATCCTGCACCGGGCTAGGACAACTTCCTCTCGACGAACGGGTCTGCTAGAAGAACGCCATTCTCCGAGTAACGGTTTAATTGAATGGAGTTTATTGTTAACTGACAAATCCCAAGCGGTTTGCCAAGAGTTACGTTAATACAACTTTTAAAATCAGTATAAGGTAATTTGGTATTAGATATATTTAAATCTAATGCTGCCTTAGCAGCACTATCAGCTCTATCATTACCACGTATTCCTACATGGCTTGGAAGCCAGCAGAAAATAATAACATTATCAATTATAAGAGAATTGTACTTTTCTAAAAGTTGAAGCACAACTGGGTTATCATGTTTCATATTACCCAGTGCTTGAAGAGATGAAAGGGAATCAGAAAAGATTACAAAATGGTCATCATCAGATTCCTGAATATAATTTAAGGCAAGTTCAATTGCCTTAAGTTCAGCTGAAAAGATCGAGGCCTTGTCAGGCAGGCGGCTCTTTATGCTGTGTTTGTGAACAGCTGCTGCAGCTACCTTATCTCCATCTTTAGAGCCATCTGTGTAGATATGTTGAAAGTCACTGTATTTCGATATAATTTCATTAAATTTGCTTTGAAAGACAGTAGGGTCTGTACTGGATTTCTTATTATTACAAAGATCAAAAATAATTGTTGGTGTTTCCAAAGTCCACGGTGGAATTTGTGGTACTTTGTACTTGGCAATCAAATTTAGGTCGATTTCAGTGTCTCTTAATTTTGGTTTAATACGAAGACCAAATGGTCGAATGGCCTTCGGTTTTCGATCAAAAAGAGGTTCACAACTAGGATTAAAAACATTATCGAAAGTTGGGTTTGAAGGGTTAGACTTTAATTTAATGACGTATTGAAGAGCTAATTCTAATTTGTATCCAGTTCAAGGGAGATATGCCTAGTGACAGAACTTTTTGAAGCACCCTCGTAGTACATAATACTCCTAAGGAATGTGAATGCAACACATCAAAATGTTGCTATGCTCCAGCAGGTCGTTTACACCTTATATTATCTCATTTTCTCATGTCATCACCGGTAATTTAGATATTGTTGATAAACTATTCGGCATTTGTTTTCGAAAGGTCCTAAATATAGATTACCTTCAACTATTGATTTTAATGCCTGTCGTGCCCAGATCGCCCACCCAATTGAGGATTTTAGTATTAAATGGTGTCGTAGAGAAGATGCGGACCCAAACTCGCTTTCTACTTGGAAAAAGTCAATTCTTAAAATTATAGATACACGTATTAACTTTTATAATGCTAACCCCTCTTTACTTTCTCTGAGACCTAGGTTTTCCTTTCGTAATTTAAAATCGGGAATTCAGGAATTTCATAATAAATTTGTTTTAGTTCCTGCAGATAAAGCAGCTAATAATGTAATTATTGTTTGACGCCTACATTACGTCAATATTTTATCTCTGGAACTCGGCAGCACCAATTCGTATACTCCAGTTAATTCTACTGAGGATGATGTTGTTTCCGCACATATCACTCGGTGCACTACTTTCAAAGCTAGTGTAAACGATCAGCAAAATAAACTGCCTACCATGTACTGGATTCCTAAATTACATAAAAATCCGTATAAGGCTCGCTTTATTTCGAATTCTAGTGCATGCACCAGAACAAACATCTCCAAACGTTTAACTTCTTGTCTTACTGCCGTTAAAGATCACGTTAAACTATACTGTGATTAAACTTATGAAAACTCTGGGATTAATTTATTTTGGTCTATAAAAAATTAAGGAGACATTCTTGATAAAATGTTCAATAAAGGTCAAGATTCATCAATAAGCACTTATGACTTCTCTAAACTATATACAACCGTACCACATCACCTTATTAAAGACAAGCTAATTTCTCTCATTCAAAAAACATTCGCTAGAGAAAATACTACATTTTTGGCATGTAATAATATTAAAGCTTTTTTTAGTAACGGCAGTTTAGACAATTATACCATGTGGAATTGCTATGAAGCTTATGAAGCACTCATCTTCCTATTAGATAATATTTTCGTCACGTATGGAACCACGGTGTATAGACAAATTGTTGGTATCCCTATGGGTACGAACTGTGCACCACTTGTCGCAGATTTGTTTTTATTTTGCTATAAAAGAATGAATGGTGTTTTACGGCACGGCACGTCGACACATAAATAGGTCGTACTGTGCGCCAAATGGATGGAAATGAAGAAATGAAGTATTAATTAAAAATTAATGTAAATAGATAAAGATAAAACTATTAAAAAATAACAGATAATAAGGTGTAATATAATGTAAATCAACAAATGCCCGTCAACGGGTATATAAACAAGTAAATATATATAAGAACACATTATAATGATTTATATACACTGATCTCTTTTAGGAAATGTAAAACAAGACTAAAATCTACAGTATCAAATAACTCTTTCATTGTTTTAACATTGTAGTACCTTTGACGCATAGGATCAAAGTCTACACATTCCAATAAGATGTGTTTGACCGTTAACGGTGCAAAGCAGGGTATACATTCTGGTAATTGCTCACCTTGTAATAAATATGAATGAGTATAACGTGTATGCCCTATCCTGCACCGGGCTAGGACAACTTCCTCTCGACGAATGGGTCTACTAGAAGAACGCCATTCTCCGAGTAACGGTTTAATTGTATGGAGTTTATTGTTAACTGACAAATCCCAAGCGGTTTGCCAAGAGTTACGAATATATGTGTTAATGAATGAATGAATGAATGGTGTTTTACGGCACGTCGACACATAAATAGGTCATATTGTGCGCAAAAACTGACGAAAGATGAAGAAATGAAGGATTAATTAAAAATTAATGTAAATAGATCAAGATAAAACTATTAAAAAATAAGGGATGATATTGTAGTAATATAAACTATAGATGTAAATCAACAAATGCCCGAAACGGGTATATAAAAAAGTAAATATATATAAGAACATATTATAATGATTTATATAGTCGGACTTCCTTCAGGAAATCTAAAACTAGACTAAAATCTATAGTATTAACTAACTCGGTCATAGTATTAACATTGTAGTACCTTTGAGGCATAGGATCAAAGTCTACACATTCCAGCAATATGTGTTTGACCGTTAACGGTGCAAAGCAGGGTATACATTCTGGTAATTGCTCACCTTGTAATAAATATGAATGAGTATAACGTGTATGTCCTATTCTGCACCGGGCTAGGACAACTTCCTCTCGACGAATGTGTCTACTAGAAGAACGCAATTCTCCGAGTAACGGTTTAATTGAATGGAGTTTATTGTTAACTGACAAATCCCAAGCGGTTTGCCAAGAGCTACGAATATATGTGTTAATACAACTTTTAAAATCAGTATAAGGTAATTTGATATTAGATATATGTAAATCTAATGCTGCCTTGGCAGCACTATCGGCTCTATCATTACCACGTATTCCTACATGGCTTGGAAGCCAGCAGAAAATAATAACATTATCAATTATAAGAGAACTGTACTTTTCTAAAAGTTGAAGCACAACTGGGTTATCATGTTTCATATTACCCAGTGCTGGAAGAGATGAAAGGGAATCTGAAAATATTACAAAATGGTCATCATCAGATTCCTGAATATAATTTAAGGCAAGTTCAATTGCCTTAAGTTCAGCTGAAAAGATAGAGGCCTTGTCAGGCAGCCGGCTCTTTATGCTGTGTTTGTGAACAACAGCTGCTGCAGCTACCTTATCTCCATCTTTAGAGCCATCGGTGTATATATGTTGAAAGTTACTGTATTTCGATTTAATTTCATTAAATTTGCTTTGAAAGACAGTAGGCTCTGTACTGGATTTGTTATTATTACAAAGATCAAAAATAATTGTTTGTGTTTTCAAAGTCCAAACATTTGTGGTACTTTGTACTTGGCAATATAATTTAGGTCGATTTCAGTGTCTCTTAATTTTGGTTTAATGCGAAGACCAAATGGTGGAATGGCCTTCGGTTTTCGATCAAAAAGAGGTTCACAACTAGGATTAAAATCATTATCGAAAGTTGGGTTTGAAGGGTTAGACTTTAATTTAGTGGCGTATTGAAGAGCTAATTTGTCCCGTCTATGAGACAGTGATGGTTCATTAGCTTCAACATATATACTTTCGGCTGGTGATGTACGAAAGGCACCTAAGGCGAGTCGTAATCCTTGATTATGTATAGGGTCGAGCATCTGCAAGTACGACTTGCGGGTCGATCCATATACTATCGAGCAGTAGTCCAGCTTGGATCTGATAAGAGATCTGTAAAGTCGCAAGAGGACTTTTCGATCTGCTCCCCAATTAGTGTTTGCAACAACTTTAAGTAAGTTAAGAGTTTTAAGGCATTTAGCCTTCAAGTATTTAAGGTGTGGTATCAACGTTAATTTACTGTCGAAAATAAGACCAAGGAATTTTGTTTCATACACTACTGGTATTGGTGACCCATCCAGTGTTAGATGAGGGTCTTCATGATGTTTACGAAGTTGACAAAAGTGCATACAATTAGTTTTAGGTTTAGAAAATTTAAAACCATTTTCATCAAACCAGGTCTGAAGTTTATTGAGACATTGTTGTATCAAGAAGGGTAGAGAGACAGGATTCAGGTAAATGTTTTAGTAATTGATAATGGATATCATCAGGACCAGCTGATGTATCATGAGCCTTTTAAAGGGACTCTCGAAGTTCTTTGAGAGTGAATAGTTTATTGTATTTTTCCAAGTTTTTCGACTTGAAATTAAGCGTCTTCTGTTCTTTTTGTTTCTTATTTTTCAGAAAATTTGGTTGACAATTTTCAGAAGAAGTATTTTTGAAAAGGTTTCTGCCAAAGTGTTTGTAATATCTTCGACAGATGCGATATCTCCATTATCTGTTTTAATTACCTTTAGCACTTATTTTCCGGACCATGTCCCATGTCTTCTTAAAAGATGAGCGAGAATCAGCCTAGAGACGTAAGATCTCCAGGATTTCCTCTTGCTATCCTTAATAGTACGACGGGCTTTCGCACAAAAAACTCTAAAGTTATCTAAATTTGTTTGAGTTGGCCGCAAGTTAAAATTATTTAATGCAGCTTTACGATCGCTGACTGCCTTTTTGCAGTCATCGTCGTACCATGGTTTATGTGGGCCGTTTTGGATTGCCGAGGTTTTTGGAATAGTTTGATCAGCTATATCTTGAAGAGTTTTGGTAAAAAGAGCAGTTGCGTCTTCGACATCCTCGAAAACGGAAGGCTTTAATTGTTCCTCGCAAAGAGACTGAAACGTAGTCCAATCAGCTTTGCGAAGTTTCCATCGTTTGCGTTTTTTCGAGAAAGTGGAGGGCCGATATTTTCAAGAAATATTGGGAAGTGGTCACTTCCACAGAGGTCGTCTCCAACACTCCACGAACAATCCATCAAAAGCGTTGGATCGCATATTGTTAAATCAATGGAAGAATGAGAGGCTGTATCAGGATGTAAAGTATGTGATTTATTATTAAAAAGACAAAAAATGTTTTTGGCTAAAAAAATCCTCAATTTTCTTGCCTTTATCTTTTATATCTTTACAACCCCAGATTTAGTTGTGTGCATTAAAATCGCCCAAGAGTATAAAAGGTGATGGCAATTGTGCAACTAGGTGATTTAGATCTTTAGGGTCTAGTGAAGAACTAGGTGGTAAATATAAGGAACACATTGTTTGACTCTGTGCATAGTAACACTGATCGCAATAGCTTGCCAAATTTGTTTTCAACGCAACAGGTCTTTGAGGAATGTTTCGACTAACGATTATCGAAACTCCACCAGTCGCCTTGTCCCCGGTATCACACATATGATTGTATAGTGAGTATTGTTTAAAGATACCTTATCACTTGTCTTCAAGAATGTTTCTTTCTTGAAGACAAAAGGCAATAGGGTTGTGTTCATTAAAATTAAGCTGATTTCATCATAATTTGGTTTCAAACCTCGACAATTCCATTGAATGATCTTATTAGTTTTACCCATTATTTCGCGCTAAGGCGATTTTTATTTAATTTTATTTTTGGCCTTAGATTTAGGAGAGGTCTTAGGAGACTTAAGCAGCGACATCTCCACTGATGATTCCTCCTCCGTGGAAGAAGTCAGCTGAAGTGGCACCTCAACTAACTTTTCATGAGAGGATGGAAGTGGCAGTGCAGCTGCAGGCTCTGAAATGTCCATGAGCTGTTCGAATTTGTTATGCAGCCTCAATAGGGCCGTTAGACACCTTTGTGCTTCCTAGTTGGAGAAGCACTAGACTTTCTAACTTCCTTAGTTGGAGCAGCACTAGGCCTTCCAACCGAGTAAGTATTAGGCCTCACGTCTGGAGAACTACTAGACTTCACAGTCTTAGAAGAACCCGCTTTCCAATTCTGAGAAATTGACATGCTCTTGACATTGCCAGAGCTTGCCGATTTTGTGTTTGATTTAAATGAAAAAGTTTGATTAGATGAAAAAGTTTAATTTGGGTTTGTTAAGTTGTATTTGTTGACTTTTGTTTGGATTAGATACTGAGGAAGTATTCTTTGTATTTTGAATTTCTGACTGTGGTTCGTATTGCGTACTTGCATCCCTGCATTCTGTGTGTGTTGCTTTTGTTTTGAGAATAGATGCGTAAGAGGTCGGACTTGAAATTTTATATTTTTCTTCTATCAATTTTCGGTGCTTCTGGAAAGGGAATGTTTTGTGTATATTTAACTGTTATGATTTTTTTTTCTTTTTTAAATTTTTCACATAATTTTGAATTTGCGTGATGTCCTAGACCGCAGTTGGTACATTTGAGGTCGTTAGGACAATCTGATTCTTTATGCTTGAATGCAGACTCGCCACATTTACCACAACGTTCTTCTTTAGTACACCTGGAGTTGTGGTGCCCAAAGCCTTGGCAGTTGTAGCAACGTAACGGGTTTGGAATGTAGGCGTCAACATGCAATTGCAGATATGTCACCTTATTGTTTTTGGTAAGACGTGTAATGTGTTGCAAATGTAAGGATGATAGTATTTGTACTGATTATTTTGTCATTCCTCCTTGTGGTTATCGGCGAGCCGCAGTTACCAACTGTGCGGCAAGCTCGTGAATAATTTCTTCTTCAGGTACTCCGTAGAGATCCGGGCACCTGATGACGCCTTTGGAGATGTTCATAGAGTAGTGAGGGTAACATTTGACTTTGTGTTTAAAATTTGTTTAATAGTGAGTAAAGTGTCCGTATGAGATTTTTTATCGTTTCAATAAGAAGAGTTTTGTTCTTTAATTTTTTTATTTCTCTGACATGTCCAGCAATGGAATGGACAGTTTTCTGTATTACAAAAGGTGACATATCTGCAACAGGCCTTTCCCCGTCTTCCGATTCGATAATAAGAAAACGAGGAAAGGACTGGTTAATCACTGGTTCCTCAGTATCAGATTCATGTTCTGTTTTTTTTACGTTTATTAGTAGTATGTTGCGTTTTGTGATGCCATGATGTGCATTAAGAATTCATCTTCCACGCTTCTCACCACCTCGGAGTCCAACAAGGGGACATTTGCTGTGGATATCCAACAGCAAAATGCCAAGAATACGTATAAGGTATACTCATATAAAACTAACGCATCAGACCCCCCATACCACCCAGCGGACATAACACCTTAATAAAAAAGTCAAAGAACAGCACTTATGTTCCGCTTAAAAAGTAGGCACGAGTATAGCCATATAGCGTTTTGAAATACATGATTAGCCCGTGCGCCACCGCCATAAAAGACCCTATCTATAGATGTTTAAAGTAGAACAATATAGAAGGTAATTAAGATACAGTGTACTGGTACTGTCTGAAAAATAAGGTCGGATCTCTTATAGCTGG
>JAWPHD010022579.1:0-24660 GCA_037043455.1 Cyrtodaria siliqua | reverse complement strand
CTTCCCGTTACATAATGCAGCACCCCGCATTAATTACCACCAAATCAATAGAACTTTATCAAGCACCCAGCTCATCAACGTTTATAGCCCTTGGCCTCCACACCACTGGACACAGAATAATTAACCCATCTCAGTCCCATCATAGTTGGTACTTATCGGCCACCAAACACAGTAGACCCCTAGCCTCTCGTCATGCCGTAAAATGGTCACCTAGAAATAAATATATTTCTAAGTAACGAAACACCAAGACCAACTTAGGATAATTCTAAATATTTCAGAAATAACCAACAATTGCACAACTTCAGTTAAAGCCACATAAGGAAGATACAATAATGAATACTACTTACAGCCCAATCTTCTTATTTCAACCATGCAACTTCCATCCACCACCTATCTAGTTCACACTAAACTCTCATGTCTGCTCATCTCAATGGTCAAGCGTGTGTGTGTGTGTGTGTATTTCTAAGGATTATAGTCCCTCCACCTACGACAGGCGTCCTACTTATACTATACTGTACATGTGGTTAGTGGTCAGTTCTTGCAAATAAAGACTTCCGATAACTTTTAACAACAATTATTCCGGGTATAAACTAAAGACCCTCACTAACTTTATACCACGGGATCTTCTTAACCTGATTTCCTGACAATGTGAAACTGGCTTAGCAACTTAAAATCATTTGATCCCAGAACAAAGCCATGCATGACCCAATGCTTTTCATCTAATACACATTCTAGAAGAGTAGTTCTTGATCTGAAAATTGTGAAATAATTCTATGACAATAGAGATGATTTTAATTTTGACGTTGATAATGATCCCCACTCAGACGGCCCCGAATGTTCCCATAACAACATTCATATGGGGTATATGTTTCTTAAGTTTTCCTTTTTTTGTAGAACTTGCTGTAGAATTGAAGACTTTAATATTTGTAACCTTTGATAACTAAAATACCTACTTCATCAGAGCTACCGTTATCGTAAACTTCAAAAACGTTTGCCAATTGTATTTTCTTAGCCTTGATATACTTATAAAATATGAAAGCAATTTCAAAACTCTTCTGTGATAAGGACTATCACATCATGACTTCTACGTGACTTCCAAGCTTCGTAAGATCCTTGGCCACTTGATCACTTTCATACAATTTTTATTAAACTTGTTAGAAAGTTTATCAAACGAGTTTTCGACCCTATCATTTTGCAAGGCACTGCATGTTTAGTGGATGACCCATTTACGTTCGCCACTATATGCTCCTCTGTTTGATTGTGTGATGATTCGATAAATTGTGACCCGATAGATTGTGACCCGATAAATTGTGACCCGATAGATTGTGACCCGATAAATTATGACCCGATGTATTGTGACCCGATACATTGTGACCCGATAGATTTTGAAACCAATGGTGACGTCTACCTAAATCCTAAAAAGCATGGTAACGTTTTATGTTCAGTAGGAACGCCAGCCCTATGGCGTAGGGATATTTATCAAACAAGGTCACGTGATAAAATCGATAACAAAATGACATTATTGGGAAAATTTTCACTGGTCAGATTTATACACCTCTTATTTATAAACTGTGATTATAACAAAACACAATCACAGATCGTTGTTAAAGTAATAATATTCACAAACTACCTTGGTCGAACATAATTGGTGTACACTTCGTGTATACCCATTAATAGTTAAAGGTATTTTTCAAAGGGATGAATTTAGGTTGTTTTAAGGTTTAAATTGCCAAAAATGCGCTTTTAAATCAAAATCGATTTATTTTGTCATTTTAGAAGCGAGAATAAAAACAAATGCATGTACGCGTAGATAAATCTTTCCTCTGTCCATATGCAAATTTTTAATGAAATCGGAGACAAGTACTTTTTTTTCCCCAAAATTAACTAACATGACCCACGGACGCAAAGACGGCATGATGCATATACATTTACAGACGCGACCGGGTACACAAGAAATGAAATAATTCCATATATTTCAGATGTATGTATCCATGCATTCCAGATTAAATTTCTGATCTATACATCCTTTTGGTTTATGCCGGAGTGCTCAGAATAGGTTTTAATAAACCAAATTGTAATGGTACGTCGGGAAAGGAAATGAGGATAGTGTAAATATATGTTGCAGTGCTAATTTTCTGAATCCGAAAAAAATGCAAAAAAAAAATGTTTTAACAACGAGAATGATTTTTTTTTCATGAAAATGTTCATTGACATGTCTACTATTAAAACCCAAAATTTAAAGTCGATCAGAAAAAAGTACTTTTTTTTCCCCAAAATTAACAAAGTACACCGCGTTCGCTAAAATATGAACACTCGCCTTTCGAAGTTAATGTACACGCGGGATATAAAACCATGAACTTGTGAAATCCTTTTTAAGAGATATATTGATTTCAAAATTGTTCTATATTTAATAAATTATTAGAGTAGAATGTTCACCGTTTTTCTCAAGGACACCATTACGGTAGTATCCCTGCAACCCCGCCCCTCATTCCACCCCCACCACCATCCATACCGAATTGATTAAGTTGTATATAGCTGAGAATGCGCAGTTTTAATCAAATTCGATTTATTTCATCATTTTAGAAGCGAGAGAGAAAAACAAAAGCATGTACGCGTAAATACATCTTTCCTCTGTAGATATGTAAAATATAAAAAAAATCGGAGGCAAGTACTTGTTTCCCCCGAAAATTAACGAAGTACACCGTAATCGTTTAAATACGCCGAATCGACGTTCCAAATCGATGTTCGATGTTCGCACGGAATACAACCCCTGCAACCCGTACACACAATACGTTGTGTATTGCTGAGAATGCGCCTTTTATTCAAATCGATTTATTTCGTCATTTTAGAAGCGAGCATAATTACTAAATCATATAGATACATCTCTCCTCTGTATATATGTAGAATTTCAATAAACGGAGACAAGTACTAATTAAGTAACAGGACCGTCCGGCCAAAAGACGGCCACATTCTTATTGATTAAGGAAAGACGACCGGCTACAGAAACAATTAAATAATTTCGTTATGTAAACACATATATTTAAAATGTATGTGTTCATGTATTTTACATTAATTTTTTTATCTATACATGCTTTGGGTTTATGTCAGAGTGGCCAATTTATTTTAACAAACAATGTTGCAACGGTATATCGGAAAATGAAATCATGATGGCGGCAACATACGTTGCAGAGTTAATTTTCGAAATCAGAAAAAGCGATAAACTAATATAAGTTTAACAGGCAGAAAGAAGTATATTCTTTTAACTGTTCGTTTAAAACTGAGGGGGCGACTCGAGTTTTAAAGAAAGCAAGATTGGCATGTGTCCCTTTAACCAAGTAAATAAATGACTGACGAGTAACAGACATGCTACTGTCGGTAATAAACATGATTATGTGTAGATTCGAAGATTTCATAACATAAACGTGGACATGACATTGTGTCAATGGAGCACCTGCCAGATTTGTGGTGTTGTGAAACACTGTACGATCCAAAAGGTGCGGGTCGTTTATATTTATAGGGCATATACAGTTATATATATATATATTTATATATATTATTCTTTTATATTTATATGGTCCCAGAACGCAGTCATACTCACTACTATATTGAAAGTAAATTCTGAATATACATGTGCGGTGCGTTACGATTTGTAGTATTTGAAAACAGACATATTAAACATTTCCCTGAACATATACTATATTCATAGAAGTATTATTTCCTGGAAAAAAAATACATGTTTGTTTTTAGCAATTGAAATCTACTATATTCTGCGAATATTGCTATTTTGAAAATTTGAATACGTCTGTTTTCATCAAATAGCATGTTTTGTTTGTTTTAATATAATTTATGATTTAAAAAAAAAAATGGATGATCGGAATATGTCTTACACACTGTTGAATCCTGTAATTTAACAACAAGTGGTTTGGTTCACAGGCGACAGTATCGGTGAACAAAACCACTTGTTTTACTGGATTCAACATTGTGCAAGAAAATATTCATATATTATACCATTAATATTATAACATGTGTGTTGTAACATATGCTTATCCTTGGATAGTGGATGTCTGCAGGGAACTTGACCTTTTACCTAAAAATCAAACGATCATCCTCTTTCCACTGTCCAGCAATGAAGTTTCATGAAATTTGCTTTAGGTAATAGGAAAAACTGTGTGGGCAATACTTTTCATTTTCCGGTCATGGTAACGGACCTTTCAACTACTTCAAAATAAACAGGGATTATCATTTCACCAAAAGCATTCAAAGTATGAAATTTTATGAAATTAGCTTCAGAGAAAGTAATAAAGAGTTTGTACAAAGTTTCGTCAAAATCCAACAAGTAGCGCAGACAAGATTTGTGACAGACGAACGGAAAGGCCAAATCTAATCTGTCTCACCTACCACTTTGTGGTGGAAGGCATAATTATAAAGACAATATTTTAATTCATATGTATACTTTATTAAGCAAATAATTGAGCGAACATAAACTTCAGCATTGACTCTGGCCAGTGGTGTACATGGAGTCTTCTTCCACATGACGTGCAGACTGAAAGAAAAGAAAGACAGAATAAAAGGTTAATATAAGTCGAGCAGAGTATTCAATTTGAATCAGGTGTTGCGAGAGGGATCTAGGGCATGTTTAGGGGAATGGGACAGTTTAAAATTTAATTATTGTTTAACGCCTCATCAACACGTTGTTCAGGTTATTTCGAACCGCCCGAAAGAGAGGAGGAAAGATACATAGGCATCCAGGAACCCTGCCCTACGCTTACTACCGATTAGATACCTATGGTTCTTTAACGTGCTTGGAGGGAGGACAGACTCCGATACACAGGACCACCCGGTTTACGTTCCCATCAGACGAACGAGGCTAGCAGGACACATCGAAGTAACCCAGTGGCGCCAGTAAGAATTGAATCCGTGTTCACTGGATTCAAAGCCGATATGCTATAAACGTCCCTTGACCAAAACTGAGTAAATGGCACATCAAGTAAAGGGTCAATACATATTATATTGTGTATCATACGAGTATATGATTGAACTGACATGATTATAGAACCATTTTAATGTATGTTTCACCCAACAGTACAACAAGAATCTATTATAAGGAAAGTTAAATCTGACAGAGGGTGCAATGTATTATAAGCCATTTTTACTAGAAGGGGAATAAAATACAAGTCTAGCCAAAAATCTAAAATCGTTAAATTGTACACGTTTTGTTCCTAGGATATTTTACTTTAATGACTTAGTAAGGTCATTTTACATGGGGAGAAAACATTACTATACAACTATTTATTTTCTCTCTCAAAACCTGGCGATGCCGCTAGTTTTAGAAATAAAACATGATTAAATAGGGCAGTTGAGAAGACACAATAAATTTGTAGATGTGTGGTCTGTTCTGATGTGAAAATGTGTAAAACAGACACAAGATTGGAAATTTGCTCTGAGTCCCTTTAATAAATTGAGGACCCATCACATAGACCAATTGGATGATGTTAAAGGGACAAACGGCAATCTTGAAGTATTTATCAAGCTTTAACATTAGCATCTCCATTTGTTAACCTGGTAACATGTTAAATTTAAACCTGCTTGCATTAAAAGTTAAATAAATTATTATAGGTGCACTATTATCAACAGTAAGTAATGTGTAAAACAATTTCTTCTGAACTATTCTAATAAATAATATTAATGATGCACAAATGCAAACTATGCAGAAAAAATAACCGAACTCCAGATTTTTA
Organism: Cyrtodaria siliqua; assembly: GCA_037043455.1. Lineage (NCBI taxonomy): Eukaryota > Metazoa > Mollusca > Bivalvia > Adapedonta > Hiatellidae > Cyrtodaria > Cyrtodaria siliqua. The sequence goes on along the minus strand of JAWPHD010022579.1, from coordinate 18,922 downwards.
AACAAATAAAGACTGCCTAGTGTCCCTTTAACACAACTTGTTTTCGCATGTATCCAGTACATGTAGTTTACACGAGCTCATATGACAATCACAATTTTTTTTTACTCTAACTTTGAAGCATAACACAAGCTCCATTTAAAGAACTACACAAGTGCAAACAATTTTTAAAAAGGCTCTTACCTTCATATGATCCAATGGCATTTAATACGGCTTGACATTCTGAAGTCGTCAGTATCAATTCACTCAGAGCTGCCCAAGGGCTCGATTCACATTTGAGACCTCTCTGAAAACAACATCAATCCAGAATGTAAATAAATGTAAATTAAAAATCACTTCCTCGCCTCAAAACTTCTGTACATAAATATGAATCTGACCGATTTCAGTCAAATGTCTATGGCAGATTACATTGTTTCAATGGTAGTTGTATCGGGTTATGTATTCACGAATGTGCATTTCTACTAACAATAGTTTTATTCCACGAAACGTTCTACAGTTTACAGTACATCCAGTTACTGGAAAGATCGGAGTACACGAAAATCACTTATTGTGATTATGAACTTTCTATTATACACTATACACTACTTTTTTAGGCACTGTATTAGGCCAATGTCTAAATATGCACGATCTAAAAGGGTGTACTATTTATTAACAAACACATTTTAATGACTAAACAAATACCTTGATCATGGAACTCCAGCAGCAGACAATACTCCCAAATCCAACTTGCAACAACATGTCAATTTCACGTGTCAAGTTATGTCACGGTGACCTGTCAGTCACCAACACTGCATCGTGTTTACACATAATGGAACGTTATTTCGTCCGGTAAGGTATTATTTTTACATAATCTACGGTATAAAACACTGTACGCGTGTTGTAAGACTCCATAGGTACCCGTAGTGCTCGCCGACGTAGCGCGCCCAATTTCGGGTGTAAAAAAATGGCGTCTGTTTTAATTGAAAATTCATAAAATAGTCCGTAAAATACAAAGAAATAGTCCATGTTCGCGGAGTTAAAATGCGAACAGAACTGATACGTTATAGGTCCGTGGCGTTCCTACTGGTTTGTCTTCCATCTTAAACTTGGAAGGATGGTTGGTCATGACCAGTAGATGACCCCTATTGATTTTGGGGTCACTAGGTCAAAGGTCAAGGTTGCGGTGACATTGACTATCAAAACGATGTCCGATCAATAACTAGAGAATGGTTGGACCTAGGGTCCTCAAACTTGGAAGGATGGTTGGTCATGACAAGTAGATGACCCCTGTTGATTTTGGGGTCACTAGGTCAAAGGTCAAGGTCGCGGGAGGGTGGTTGGTCATGACCAGTAGGTGACCCCTATTAATTTTGGGGTCACTAGGTCAAAGGTCAAGGTCGCGGTGACATTGACTATCAAAACGATGTCCGATCAATAACTAGAGAATGGTTGGACCTAGGGTCCTCAAACTTGGAAGTTTTGACTGTCTGTCTGTCTGTAGGTCTGCGTGTCTGCGTGTCTGTGTCACAAACGATGTCCGATCAATAACTAGAGAATGGTTGGACCTATAGGCACTATAGCGGTTTATTCTCTCGTTACTCTCCATAATGGTGAAATAATTAGCAAAATCTATGACAAGAGAGATGATTTTAATTTTGACATTGTTAATTATCCCCACTTGGATGGGGATGTTCCCCGAGCAACTTCTTATGGGGTGTATGTGTCTCAACTTATTCGTTTTTCAAGAGCTTGTACTCGAGTTGAGGACTTTAATATTCGTAATCTTTGTTTAACTAAAAAGCTACTCAGTCAGGGTTACCGTTACCATAAACTTCGTAAAACCTATGAACATTTTTATTATCGTAACCCTGATCTTCTTTCCAAATATAAAAGTGATTTAAGGACTCTTCTGCGACAAGGACTATCACAACCTGACTTCTATGGGGATGTGATTTATAAACTTCGTAAGATTCTTGGTCATGATCACTTTCATACTATCTTTGTTAAACTTGTTAAAAAGTTTATCAAAAGAGGTTATGACACTATCATTTTGCAACGTACTGCATGCTTGGTGGTGGACCCATTTACAGTTCGCCACTATGCTTTCCTCTTTAATTGTACGATGACCGGACAGGCTGTGGACCCTATGATGACGCCTACGTAAAGCCCATTGGGACGGTGGCGTTTGTCTATGGACTTTCTTGTCGTGCCCTTAATGGTTTATTCTCTTATTGTTCTGGCTTCTGCCAAGTCATTGAGTACCTTCATTGTGGCTTTCTAGACTATTGTTTTTTTTGTATTATATTTACACGAGCATATTTGTGTTTTACTTATATTGCCTATGGATGCTGCCTTGTTGGTTAGAGATTAGATCATGGCGGGGACTTCTTTATTTACACTGTCCTGTTTTAATGGGATGATAGTAGGGTACGTGTGAGGTTTCGTGCACTCTAGAACCGGTTTAAACCCCCCAGTGGCCTACTTCGCCACTGACCGTTCCAAGGCGGTAGCCCTATTGTCATCCCTTTTGTGTTTGTGATGTCGTTTGCATTTATTATTACTTTTGCCTTCTTGTTTGTCTGTTTGCGTGTTTGTTTCTTTGTTTTGTGGTTGACTGTCCTCCCTCCGTGAATGCTACTTTCCCTGTCCGATCTTTTTATATTTCTTCTTACTGTGCGTCTGTATAGGCTTTTGTCTACACATGGTCATCTTTGTGTTTTACTTATATCGACTATTAACCTATTAAAGCTGCCTAGTGTGTTAAAACATATAGCCTGGCGGGGATTTCTTTATTTACACGGTCTCGTTGAAGAGGGGTGACAATAGGGTAGGAGTGAGTTTGGTGCACCCTAGAACAGGTTTAAACCTCCAGCGGCCTTGTTGCCAATGAACGTTCAGAGGAGTTACCCCTGTTGTCAACCTGATAACATCTGTTGTGTCATATAGTGTGTTTCTGTTTATCGTTGTTATTGTTGTTTGTTTTGAATGAGGTTTGTTTTGAATGAGTGTTTTTGGATGTCTTACTGTCGTTAAAGATCACGTTAAACTATATTGTGATAAAACTTATGAAAACTCTGTGATTAATTTATTTTGGTCTATAAAAAATTCAGGAGACGTTCTTGATAAAATTTTCAATAAAGGTCAAGTTTCATCAATAAGCACTTATGACTTCTCTACACTATATACAACCTTACCACATCACCTTATTAAAGACAAGCTAATTTCTCTTATTCAAAAAACATTCGCTAGAGAAAATACTACATTTTTGGCATGTAATAATATGACCCTATGATGACGCCTACCTAAAGCCCATTGGAACGGTGATTTTTGTCTATGATCTTTCTTGTCGTGCCCTTAATGGTTTATTCTCTTGTTGCTCTGGCTTCTGCCAAGTCATTGAGTACATTCATTGTGGCTTTCTAGGCTATTGTTTTTTTGTATTATATTTACACGAGCATATTTGTGTTTTACTTATATTGCCTTTTGATGCTGCCTTGTTGGTTAGAGATTAGATCATGGCGGGGATTTCTTTATTTACATTGTCCTGTTTTAATGGGATGACAGTAGGGTAAGTGTGAGGTTTGGTGCACCCTAGAACCGGTTTAAACCCCCAGTGGCCTGACCGTTCCAAGGCGGTAGCCCTATTGTCATCCCTTTTGTGTTTGTGATGTCGTTTGCATTTATTATTACTTTTGCCTACTTGTTTGTCTGTTTGCATGTTTGTTTCTGTGTTTTGTGGTTGACTGTCCTCCGTGAATGCTACTTTCCCTGTCCGATCTTTTTATATTTCTTTGTTCTGTGAATACTACATTTACTGTTTCATAAATTCCTTTTTTTAATACAGTTCATAAACAGTTGTTTATTAGTGTGTGATATAGAAAATATTATTGATGTTGTTTTTTCAGTCTAACAATTTGAGGTAGATGCATGCCTTTAAGAAGGTTAAGTTTACACTTTAAATTCTTAGGATTTAAACGTCTTCAAAAATATAATGCTTAATCCCAGGATATGTTATTGGATTCTGTTGGTTGTTATTTAATGAATAATTATTATGTAAATGTAAATGATACATTTGTATATGTATATTGATGTGGTCTATGTACTATTATTTCCCAGACTATTAACCACTTGACTGTCTTGTTTTGAACAAACTGTTTGGCTGCTGTAAGTCTGTTTCCAGAACATTAATGCTGTGATTTTTACTTTAAGTTCGAGTATTCACAGTTACAGTTAATATATACATATTTCTATAATAGGAAAACATAGATATCATAAGTAATACTGTGGATCCATGGCCTACTTCAATACACACGTATAGGCATGCAGCAAGTAGGATGTCAAGTATGTGAACTACAGAAGTAGATAAAACACCAAAGGACCGCACATGTTTAACCCGAAATTGAGATAAGTAAGAAAATAATTACTTAAGCGGTGACTAATTGGTTTAATGTACTGTAAAGTGTTAAGATATGTCACTCGTCTTTTTCATAATTATGTGATAATCGTCTAATATTCAAGTATTAGGCATAACTGCTTAGAACATTTTTTTTTATCACGTTTTGAAGACAATGTGACCCTTTATAATCACAATAAATGATATGTTATCCTTAGTTATCACATAATTGTATATAATGTGTGTGGTTCAATGTCGTGTATTAAACACAGTTTGTATTTACGTTTTATACATTTTGAACCATACAGTAAAAATAAAGGATATGTTATACTTAGTTCTCACATAATTGTATATGCATGGTTGTGGTTCAATGTTAAGTATTAAACACAGTTTGTGTTCACGTTTTATACATTTTGAACCATACAGTAAAAAAATAAAGCAGGGGCGGATCCAGGATTTCAGCTTAGGGGGGGCGTAATATTTTGGTCAATTTTCGGGTCCGTCTCTAGCCTCATAAAACATTTGCGGTAGTGCATTGATAGGGTAAAAAAGTATGTTTTCAAATAAAAGGATTTAACAATGTGTTAATTAAACCACTCATTAGCCATTATGTGTCTAGCGAGCGAGGAAAAAAAATATACTGAGGGCGTCCAACGAAATTGTTTGATATTTTATCTACAGTAACATGGACATACACGTATGAATAAAAAAAAAGTCCGTTTTCAAATAAAAGTATTTAACAATGTGTTAATTAAACCACTCATTAGCCATTATACGTTGAGCGAGCGAAGCGAGCGAGAATTTTTTTGATACTGAGGGCGTGCAACGAAATTGTTTGATATTTTATCTACAATAACATTGACATACATGTATGAATAAAAAAGTCCGTTTTCAAATAAAAGTATTTAACAATGTGTTAATGAAACCACTCATTAGCCATTATGCATTGAGCGAGCGAAGCGAGCGAGAATTTTTTTGATACTGAGGGCGTGCAACGAAATTGTTTGATATTTTATCTACAATAACATTGACATACATGTATGAATAAAAAAAGTCCGTTTCCAAATAAAAGTATTTAACAATGTGTTAACTAAACCACTCATTAGCCATTATGCGTTGAGCGAGCGAGAAATTATTTGATACTGAGGGCGTGCAACGAAATTGTTTGATATTTTATCTACAATAACATTGACATACATGTATGAATAAAAAAAGTCCGTTTTCAAATAAAAGTATTTAACAATGTGTTAATGAAACCACTCATTAGCCATTATGCATCGAGCGTACGAGAACATTTTTTTATACTGAGGGCGTGCATCGAAATTGTTTGATATATTATCTACAGTAACATGAACATGCATGTATGAATAAAAAAGTCCTTTTTCAAATAAAAGGATTTAAAACTGTGTTAATAAAACTACTCATTAACCATTATGCGTCGAGCGAGCGAAGCGAGCGATAAAAATTTTTATACTGAGGGCGTGCAAAGAAATTGTTTGATATTTTATCTACAGTAACATGGACATACATGTATGATCCGGAACTTTTAGGGGGGGCGCGCGCCGGGTGCGCCCCCCCCTGGATCCGCTATTGTAAAGGACATGTTATACTTAGTTCTCACATAATTGTATATACGTCATGGGTGTGGTTCAATGTTACCATAACATAAGCATAACATATAAATGATCATGTATTAAACACAGTTTGTGTTTACGTTTTATACATTGTGAACCAATTGTATATAAATGGGTGTGGTTCAATGTTATATAATAAAATGTCTCCTGGTGAATTCCGTGTCATTCACCATTTATCCTATCCAGAAGGTAACTCGATAAACGGGGCATACCTCCAGAACTAAGTTCTGTACAATATCACAATATTGACGAGGCAGTTAATTTCATTAAACAGTTCGGAAAGGGTGCATTAATGGCAAAAACTGATATCGAAAATGCATTTAGACTGGTTCCCATTTCTCCAAATGATTATGAATTGCTAGGTTTTTGTATAGAGGACACATTTTATTATGACAAAACTCTGTCTATGGGCCTTAGTTTATCATGTTATTTGTTTAAAGAGTTTAGTAATGCACTACAATGGATAGCTGAACATAAACATATGATTTCTGGCTGAGCACATATATTGGATGACTTTTTGTTTGTTGGCCCGCTAAAAAAAAGAAAAGAGTGTTCTCTTGATCCAGATATTTTTTGAATCTGGCGTTAAATTTAGGCATTCCAATTAAAGCAGAAAAAACAATTCAACCATGCACCACACTACCATTTGTTGCTATTGAATTGTATTCTAATGCCATGGAAAAACGTCTACAATTGACAAACTTTTGAAATTTCAGAACATTTTGTCTCAGTTCAAATGTTGGAAAAAGGTCACGTTAAGCTAATTGCAGTCTTTGACAGGTAGTTGTACTAGGTCGGCCATTTCTGCGTCGGCTTATTGATCTCACTCTAGGATTAAAGAAACCACATCACAAACGGCGGCTTAATAAAGAAGCCAGAGCTGATTTAGAAGCATGGTCGGTATTAATAACAACTTTCAATGGAAAGTCGCTGTTTTTGTCTGACATATGGGACATAATTCAAATACTCTATAAGTCAACTACTCTGAATCTCTATACGGATGCGAGAAATTTTGGATTCGTGGTTATTTTGGATATCAGTGGTTTAAAGAATAAATAAATAAATAAATAATGGCCCGATTTATGGAACAATTACCATATAACAATTTAAGAACTTTTCCCCCATTGTTTTGGCAGTAGAACAATGGGCTAAACAGCTCCACAACAAATGCATTATGTTTCATTTAGATAATTTAGCTGTTTACTACATTATCAAAAAGATAAAGTAATCATGCATTTAATAAGACGTTTAGTTGTTCAATGTTTGAGATACAACATTCTTTTTCAAGCTTGTCACATTGCTGGTCTAACACATATTTTAGCAGGCAAACTTTCTCGTCTACCGATTCGGGAATTCCTTCAGCTGTGTCCATTCCAGAGCCCAATGGTCATGGACATAGAAGAAGAGAGGTTGATTCTTTAAGAAGTGTGACTACTGATTTGTTGAACAATGCTTTTGGCGTGTCAAGTCAACAAACCTATCAGACAGCAATTACTGTATATAAGCAATTCATTAACACAACATTAGGTAAATAATACAAATTACCATCTTCTATGGAGGATATTAGACTGTTCATTGCCTTTTTGTTTCACTAAAAACCTGGCAGCTATGTTTAACCAGATTTCTAATAAACTAGCAGGAGTGGAATTAGAGTTGTCTAATTATAAATATAGCAAAGGAGGTAAACCAAAGCTGTACATCCAATGCTGCAATGATAGCATAAACCAATGCCTGCTCATGCTTTATTTGCTTATATTCATATGCATATGCCATCAACTGGGCCCTTATTCTCCTTCATGGATGGAACTCCTGTTTTCTAGGTATTTTTTCACCACAAACTTGAACCGTTTTTTAAGTTGGGTAGGCTGTAATGCCCAATTTTATAAAGGGCACAGCTTCCGTATAGGTGCAGCTACAACCGCTGCAAATTTGGGTATCCCTGATGAACAGTTGATGGGCCGGTGGTCTTTTAAAAAATATATCAGAATTCAGGTTTTGAAAATATAAGCGGGTGTTTTTTCGTAAATTTAGGTATATGATCATGTAAACACAAATTTATTATGGTAATTGTAAACGTTTGATAATCATGGCATGGGATCAGGGGTCTCTGCCATGAGATACATGAACATGTAAAGTACTTGTATAATGTCAACACAGGATAAACATACCATGGAGACAGGGGCCTCTGGAAATGTTGTCTTGTGTAACTATTGTTTGTAACAATAATGTAACAGTATGGATTTTATAGAAGTTAAAGGTGTTTTAGCTTCGAATATTGTTTTCTTATTTCACTACATGTACATCAATGTATCTCTAGACAGAGTAGAGACAGATTCCGATTCTGGTTCTGACCGTAATCGTAAATCATACCCGACCCATTCTCCTACTCAAGGACACACAATGGCTTCTAATAAAATCGTTACATCAACCGAATTGAATTGAATTGAATTGAATGTTGTTTAACGGCTCATCAACACAGTACAGGTTATTTAGAGCCGCCCCAGAGAGAGAGGGGAAGGATACATAGGAATCCGGGAACCTGCCCTACTCTTATTATCGAATAGATTCCTATGGTTCTTTAACGTGCTCGGAGGATAGACCGATACACGGGACCGCCCGGTTTACGTCCCCATCCGACGGACGAGGCTGAGGAAAAGTGTCTTGCCCAAGAACACACCGACGGAACACAGTGGCACCACGGAGGATTGAACCCGGGGCCTCCGGTTACAAATCCGCCGCGCTACCGACTGCGCCACGCCAGCCCCCACCGAGCCGTCGAATGCGGATATTATGCAATGTCTAAAACAAATTGACAACAAAATCAACAATCTGGATAAGAGGCTGAGTTCCTTTGAAAGCCTAGAACAGAAAGTTGATAGCATCCACCGCGAGATTAAAATACTGTGGACATTTATATCTGACAAGAGTAAGAAAACAGATGAGAGGCTGGACAAAGTTGAGGACAAGGTTGAAAGCGTTGATTTTTTCGGTTGGTCAAATGAACGATAAAGTTATTCAACTTGAGAAGGAAAGAAACAGTCTAAAAGATGAAGTTGTTTACTTACAAACATTGAAGAGGCCCCGACAGAATCTACGGAGCAGTGTGAAACTAAGCTCAGACAGTTTATTCACGAAAAGTTGAAGATGGCCAAGGAGACTGTCGATAGAATGGTGTTTGAGCGGGTACATAGGATGAGATCAAAGACAGATGGCAGATGTCGAATAATTATAGCTAAATTTAATTTGTTTAAGGAGAGGGAACTGAAGGAGATTCAAGGTACTCCATATTTTGTATATGAACAATTCCCTAAGGAGGTCGTTGACAAGAGAAAGAGACGTTTACCCAATATGAAAGCAGCACGACAGGAGGGCAAGACAACGTGGGTGGCGTTCGACACCCTATACATTAATGGAAAACCAGTGCGGGACTAGGAGTACGATGAGGGTGAGCTATGTATACTCTCATGGAACGTCAATGGCTTTGCTAGAAATAGGAGAGACAATGATGATTTTCTTGATATCATTACCAAAAACGATATTATCATTTTATATGAAACATGGACTTCCCAAAACAATGATGTACATTTAGCTGGATATACGTCTTATAACTCGTATAGAAAATTCCAACATCGTAACTCAAAAAGATGTAGCGGCGGAATTGTTTTATATTATAAAGACACATTAAAGGATGGGATCGAAATTGTTAAGAACCATTCAGATACCATTATTTGCTTAAAATTTGACAGTAACTTTTTCCATTTTGATAAAGATGTTTATTTATGTGGAACTTATATATGGGGTGAACATTCTCCAGCATATAATATTGTAAATGTAGATTTGTTTGATCTCTTAGAGAATGATGTTACTTACTTTGATAATATAGGTTCCGTCTATTTAACAGGAGATTTTAATAGTCGTACCGGTATTAAATATGACTACATTATTTATGACCAAGTTAATGAGTGTATTGACGATGATGAATATGTTCCCGATACACCCATGCGCCGAGCCTCCCTTGATAATGCATCTAATTGTTATGGTGTGAAACTCATTGACCTTTGTAAATCTTCATGCTTACGAATAGTTAACGGTAGAATCGGTGATGATTATAATATCGGTGCATATACATTTGTATCTCACCACGGGGCATCAGTCATCGATTACCTGCTTACTAAAGAGTGTAATTTCACGAACATACTGAATTTTACTGTTGAATCGATAAATGGATGGAGTGACCACGCACCTATCAGCTTTTCTTTGCGATGCAATATGAACTCATGAGTATATAATGACATTAAGGAGGTTAAATTTAAGTGGGACACGAATAATAGGGATATGTTTCGTGGTGGACTTATTACCAAATTACCTGACTTAAATCGCTTGACAAACATTATTGATTTGTCACAGCGAACTTCCGTAAATAATGTCGTAAACCAGTTTACAGCTATTGTCCGTAATGTTGCGGATCCAATTATTTTCAAAATGCCACATACAAAAAAATCGTCCGTCATTTTCAGATACTTCCATTGAGAAGCAAGCAGATTGGTTTGACGCTGACTGTTCTGATGCTAAATATCGATACTTAGATGCTTTACGTGCCTTTACAATTTGTAAAACTCCTATGAGTAGAGAATATTTTTGCAAATGTAAAAAAGATTATAAGGATTTATGTCGTAAAAAGAAAAAAATATTTGAAATTAAAAATGTTTCGGAGATAGAATATTTAAGGTTCAGTAAACCTAAACAATTTTGGAAATATTTAAAAAAACAAAGAAAAAGGTCAAAATTAATGATAATGATATTACTCTAAAGGAATTCCGTGATTATTTTTCATCTTTAGGAAACGACGATTTCCAATGTAAAAATGATGAAGCGGAGTCTTTTTGCGACGAACACAATTTTGATGAAGACTATTGTACCTATGAGGAATTAGATATGCCTATTACGATCAATGAAATTTTAACTGTAGTAAAGTTGCTAAAAACCAATAAAGCTTTAGGGAGTGAGTGATACATTGATGAATGAATACTTTATTGAAAGCATTGACATTTTAGCATCACATTTGTGCGATATATTCAATGCAATTTTAACTTCTGGGTTTTTTCCTGAAAAATAGATGGAAGGAGTTATTGTCCCTGTTCATAACAATTGAAATACTAAACATGTTAATAACTATAGGGGTATTACTCTAGTTAGTTGCCTGTCAGTTTACTGATGATTTGGCCATTTTAGGTAAATCTCCAGTGGAATTACAAAATAACTTAAATCTTCTGTACTCACATTGTAATAATTGGGGTCTTGAAGTAAATACCACTAAAACCAAGATAATGGTGTTTAGAAAAAGAGGAGGACTACTTCAAAGTGAACGTTGGACCTATAACGGTCAAAATATCGAATTTGTAAATGATTTTAACTATTTAGGCACAATTTTTAATTATACGGGCAATTTTTCATTAAATCAAGAACATTTCATTGGTATGTCACTAAAATTGCTCTACACTTTATTAGCGAATTGTAAAAAGATTAAGTTAAAGCCAAAAACACTATGCCAGTTGTTTGATTCATTTGTAAGTTCTGCACTAGGATATGCCGCTGAAATATGGGGATTCTCTATATCAAAAGTAATAGAAAGAATACACCTAAAGTTCAGTAAACGGTTGCTTAACGTTAGATTAAATACATGCACAGTAGGTGTATATGGTGAACTTGGGCGTTACCCTCTTCATATTACGAGATATATAAGAATTATTAAGTTTTGGTGTAAAGTAATAAATACTTATAACATTCTGATGAAAAAACTCTATGAGCAAGGTGTATATGATTGTGAAAGAGGTTGTAAAAATTGGGTTTCGAATGTAAACAAGTTATTATCTGATTATGGTTTTGCCTATTTATTTAACAATCAGGATATGCTGAATGTTAAAACATTTCCATGTGTTTTTAAACAACGAATAATTGACTGTTTTAAGCAAGAGTTGTTTTAGGTCAATTGATAGCAGTGCTGTTCTTGAAAACTATAAATATTTTAAATCTGATTTTTCATATGAACACTATCTAAGTGTTTTACCTAGCAATTTGAGATTCTTTGTTTCTAGAATGAGATTATCTGCACATTCTCTTAACATACAAACTGGACGGTATGCAAGAAATCGCATACCGAGAAATGAAAGATATTGTTTATGTTGTAACTCACAAGATCTGGAAGACGAATACCATTTTATATGTGTGTGTCAATGCTACAATGAACTAAGAAAAAAATAATATTAAAAGATATTACCACCAGAGGCCATCTATGTTCAAATATATAGAATTGATGAAAACTTCAAACAATGATATATTACTAAATTTAGCGAGGTATATAAAATGTGCTTTAAATGTTAGACTTTCTATTTAGAATGCTTAGTATAAATATAACATTGTTCATCCTCTAACTATGATGATGTAAACTATACTGACAGTTGATTTATATACTCTGTTTACGTGACTTTGTTATATTCGTATATTGTATATATGTTCTGAATGACAATGTACTTTGTACAAGTCTAAATAAAATATCTGTTCTGTTCTGTTCTGTTCTAGTCCATAAGCTATTACACTCATTGTTTTGAGATATTTACCAAAGGTAATTGTACGTATACTTTTACAGAGAATTCGCAATTTATCTAGTCAAATGTAATATGTTCACGTGTTTAATCATTGCTTACATGAATGTAACAATTGTAAATTCCTGTTCACATACTTGTCCCTCTCTACAGTTGCGGATGGGGTTATTGCTGTAATACCTGCTAAGGTAGATATTTCAGCAATATGTGGCGTTTATATTCGTCCCCCACCTTTGATGTTATTTATTCAAATTTAATAAATACACGGAATGTTATACATGAGTGTTTTTTTAATACAGTTCATAAACAGTTGTTTATTAGTGTGTGATATAGAAAATATTATTGATGTTGTTTTTTCAGTCTAACAATTTGAGGTAGATGCATGCCTTTAAGAAGGTTAAGTTTACACTTTAAATTCTTAGGATTTAAACGTCTTCAAAAATATAATGCTTAATCCCAGGATATGTTATTGGATTCTGTTGGTTGTTATTTAATGAATAATTATTATGTAAATGTAAATGATACATTTGTATATGTATATTGATGTGGTCTATGTACTATTATTTCCCAGACTATTAACCACTTGACTGTCTTGTTTTGAACAAACTGTTTGGCTGCTGTAAGTCTGTTTCCAGAACATTAATGCTGTGATTTTTACTTTAAGTTCGAGTATTCACAGTTACAGTTAATATATACATATTTCTATAATAGGAAAACATAGATATCATAAGTAATACTGTGGATCCATGGCCTACTTCAATACACACGTATAGGCATGCAGCAAGTAGGATGTCAAGTATGTGAACTACAGAAGTAGATAAAACACCAAAGGACCGCACATGTTTAACCCGAAATTGAGATAAGTAAGAAAATAATTACTTAAGCGGTGACTAATTGGTTTAATGTACTGTAAAGTGTTAAGATATGTCACTCGTCTTTTTCATAATTATGTGATAATCGTCTAATATTCAAGTATTAGGCATAACTGCTTAGAACATTTTTTTTTATCACGTTTTGAAGACAATGTGACCCTTTATAATCACAATAAATGATATGTTATCCTTAGTTATCACATAATTGTATATAATGTGTGTGGTTCAATGTCGTGTATTAAACACAGTTTGTATTTACGTTTTATACATTTTGAACCATACAGTAAAAATAAAGGATATGTTATACTTAGTTCTCACATAATTGTATATGCATGGTTGTGGTTCAATGTTAAGTATTAAACACAGTTTGTGTTCACGTTTTATACATTTTGAACCATACAGTAAAAAAATAAAGGACATGTTATACTTAGTTCTCACATAATTGTATATACGTCATGGGTGTGGTTCAATGTTACCATAACATAAGCATAACATATAAATGATCATGTATTAAACACAGTTTGTGTTTACGTTTTATACATTGTGAACCAATTGTATATAAATGGGTGTGGTTCAATGTTATATAATAAAATGTCTCCTGGTGAATTCCGTGTCATTCACCATTTATCCTATCCAGAAGGTAACTCGATAAACGGGGCATACCTCCAGAACTAAGTTCTGTACAATATCACAATATTGACGAGGCAGTTAATTTCATTAAACAGTTCGGAAAGGGTGCATTAATGGCAAAAACTGATATCGAAAATGCATTTAGACTGGTTCCCATTTCTCCAAATGATTATGAATTGCTAGGTTTTTGTATAGAGGACACATTTTATTATGACAAAACTCTGTCTATGGGCCTTAGTTTATCATGTTATTTGTTTAAAGAGTTTAGTAATGCACTACAATGGATAGCTGAACATAAACATATGATTTCTGGCTGAGCACATATATTGGATGACTTTTTGTTTGTTGGCCCGCTAAAAAAAAGAAAAGAGTGTTCTCTTGATCCAGATATTTTTTGAATCTGGCGTTAAATTTAGGCATTCCAATTAAAGCAGAAAAAACAATTCAACCATGCACCACACTACCATTTGTTGCTATTGAATTGTATTCTAATGCCATGGAAAAACGTCTACAATTGACAAACTTTTGAAATTTCAGAACATTTTGTCTCAGTTCAAATGTTGGAAAAAGGTCACGTTAAGCTAATTGCAGTCTTTGACAGGTAGTTGTACTAGGTCGGCCATTTCTGCGTCGGCTTATTGATCTCACTCTAGGATTAAAGAAACCACATCACAAACGGCGGCTTAATAAAGAAGCCAGAGCTGATTTAGAAGCATGGTCGGTATTAATAACAACTTTCAATGGAAAGTCGCTGTTTTTGTCTGACATATGGGACATAATTCAAATACTCTATAAGTCAACTACTCTGAATCTCTATACGGATGCGAGAAATTTTGGATTCGTGGTTATTTTGGATATCAGTGGTTTAAAGAATAAATAAATAAATAAATAATGGCCCGATTTATGGAACAATTACCATATAACAATTTAAGAACTTTTCCCCCATTGTTTTGGCAGTAGAACAATGGGCTAAACAGCTCCACAACAAATGCATTATGTTTCATTTAGATAATTTAGCTGTTTACTACATTATCAAAAAGATAAAGTAATCATGCATTTAATAAGACGTTTAGTTGTTCAATGTTTGAGATACAACATTCTTTTTCAAGCTTGTCACATTGCTGGTCTAACACATATTTTAGCAGGCAAACTTTCTCGTCTACCGATTCGGGAATTCCTTCAGCTGTGTCCATTCCAGAGCCCAATGGTCATGGACATAGAAGAAGAGAGGTTGATTCTTTAAGAAGTGTGACTACTGATTTGTTGAACAATGCTTTTGGCGTGTCAAGTCAACAAACCTATCAGACAGCAATTACTGTATATAAGCAATTCATTAACACAACATTAGGTAAATAATACAAATTACCATCTTCTATGGAGGATATTAGACTGTTCTTTGCCTTTTTGTTTCACTAAAAACCTGGCAGCTATGTTTAACCAGATTTCTAATAAACTAGCAGGAGTGGAATTAGAGTTGTCTAATTATAAATATAGCAAAGGAGGTAAACCAAAGCTGTACATCCAATGCTGCAATGATAGCATAAACCAATGCCTGCTCATGCTTTATTTGCTTATATTCATATGCATATGCCATCAACTGGGCCCTTATTCTCCTTCATGGATGGAACTCCTGTTTTCTAGGTATTTTTTCACCACAAACTTGAACCGTTTTTTAAGTTGGGTAGGCTGTAATGCCCAATTTTATAAAGGGCACAGCTTCCGTATAGGTGCAGCTACAACCGCTGCAAATTTGGGTATCCCTGATGAACAGTTGATGGGCCGGTGGTCTTTTAAAAAATATATCAGAATTCAGGTTTTGAAAATATAAGCGGGTGTTTTTTCGTAAATTTAGGTATATGATCATGTAAACACAAATTTATTATGGTAATTGTAAACGTTTGATAATCATGGCATGGGGTCAGGGGTCTCTGCCATGAGATACATGAACATGTAAAGTACTTGTATAATGTCAACACAGGATAAACATACCATGGAGACAGGGGCCTCTGGAAATGTTGTCTTGTGTAACTATTGTTTGTAACAATAATGTAACAGTATGGATTTTATAGAAGTTAAAGGTGTTTTAGCTTCGAATATTGTTTTCTTATTTCACTACATGTACATCAATGTATCTCTAGACAGAGTAGAGACAGATTCCGATTCTGGTTCTGACCGTAATCGTAAATCATACCCGACCCATTCTCCTACTCAAGGACACACAATGGCTTCTAATAAAATCGTTACATCAACCGAATTGAATTGAATTGAATTGAATGTTGTTTAACGGCTCATCAACACAGTACAGGTTATTTAGAGCCGCCCCAGAGAGAGAGGGGAAGGATACATAGGAATCCGGGAACCTGCCCTACTCTTATTATCGAATAGATTCCTATGGTTCTTTAACGTGCTCGGAGGATAGACCGATACACGGGACCGCCCGGTTTACGTCCCCATCCGACGGACGAGGCTGAGGAAAAGTGTCTTGCCCAAGAACACACCGACGGAACACAGTGGCACCACGGAGGATTGAACCCGGGGCCTCCGGTTACAAATCCGCCGCGCTACCGACTGCGCCACGCCAGCCCCCACCGAGCCGTCGAATGCGGATATTATGCAATGTCTAAAACAAATTGACAACAAAATCAACAATCTGGATAAGAGGCTGAGTTCCTTTGAAAGCCTAGAACAGAAAGTTGATAGCATCCACCGCGAGATTAAAATACTGTGGACATTTATATCTGACAAGAGTAAGAAAACAGATGAGAGGCTGGACAAAGTTGAGGACAAGGTTGAAAGCGTTGATTTTTTCGGTTGGTCAAATGAACGATAAAGTTATTCAACTTGAGAAGGAAAGAAACAGTCTAAAAGATGAAGTTGTTTACTTACAAACATTGAAGAGGCCCCGACAGAATCTACGGAGCAGTGTGAAACTAAGCTCAGACAGTTTATTCACGAAAAGTTGAAGATGGCCAAGGAGACTGTCGATAGAATGGTGTTTGAGCGGGTACATAGGATGAGATCAAAGACAGATGGCAGATGTCGAATAATTATAGCTAAATTTAATTTGTTTAAGGAGAGGGAACTGAAGGAGATTCAAGGTACTCCATATTTTGTATATGAACAATTCCCTAAGGAGGTCGTTGACAAGAGAAAGAGACGTTTACCCAATATGAAAGCAGCACGACAGGAGGGCAAGACAACGTGGGTGGCGTTCGACACCCTATACATTAATGGAAAACCAGTGCGGGACTAGGAGTACGATGAGGGTGAGCTATGTATACTCTCATGGAACGTCAATGGCTTTGCTAGAAATAGGAGAGACAATGATGATTTTCTTGATATCATTACCAAAAACGATATTATCATTTTATATGAAACATGGACTTCCCAAAACAATGATGTACATTTAGCTGGATATACGTCTTATAACTCGTATAGAAAATTCCAACATCGTAACTCAAAAAGATGTAGCGGCGGAATTGTTTTATATTATAAAGACACATTAAAGGATGGGATCGAAATTGTTAAGAACCATTCAGATACCATTATTTGCTTAAAATTTGACAGTAACTTTTTCCATTTTGATAAAGATGTTTATTTATGTGGAACTTATATATGGGGTGAACATTCTCCAGCATATAATATTGTAAATGTAGATTTGTTTGATCTCTTAGAGAATGATGTTACTTACTTTGATAATATAGGTTCCGTCTATTTAACAGGAGATTTTAATAGTCGTACCGGTATTAAATATGACTACATTATTTATGACCAAGTTAATGAGTGTATTGACGATGATGAATATGTTCCCGATACACCCATGCGCCGAGCCTCCCTTGATAATGCATCTAATTGTTATGGTGTGAAACTCATTGACCTTTGTAAATCTTCATGCTTACGAATAGTTAACGGTAGAATCGGTGATGATTATAATATCGGTGCATATACATTTGTATCTCACCACGGGGCATCAGTCATCGATTACCTGCTTACTAAAGAGTGTAATTTCACGAACATACTGAATTTTACTGTTGAATCGATAAATGGATGGAGTGACCACGCACCTATCAGCTTTTCTTTGCGATGCAATATGAACTCATGAGTATATAATGACACTAAGGAGGTTAAATTTAAGTGGGACACGAATAATAGGGATATGTTTCGTGGTGGACTTATTACCAAATTACCTGACTTAAATCGCTTGACAAACATTATTGATTTGTCACAGCGAACTTCCGTAAATAATGTCGTAAACCAGTTTACAGCTATTGTCCGTAATGTTGCGGATCCAATTATTTTCAAAATGCCACATACAAAAAAATCGTCCGTCATTTTCAGATACTTCCATTGAGAAGCAAGCAGATTGGTTTGACGCTGACTGTTCTGATGCTAAATATCGATACTTAGATGCTTTACGTGCCTTTACAATTTGTAAAACTCCTATGAGTAGAGAATATTTTTGCAAATGTAAAAAAGATTATAAGGATTTATGTCGTAAAAAGAAAAAAATATTTGAAATTAAAAATGTTTCGGAGATAGAATATTTAAGGTTCAGTAAACCTAAACAATTTTGGAAATATTTAAAAAAACAAAGAAAAAGGTCAAAATTAATGATAATGATATTACTCTAAAGGAATTCCGTGATTATTTTTCATCTTTAGGAAACGACGATTTCCAATGTAAAAATGATGAAGCGGAGTCTTTTTGCGACGAACACAATTTTGATGAAGACTATTGTACCTATGAGGAATTAGATATGCCTATTACGATCAATGAAATTTTAACTGTAGTAAAGTTGCTAAAAACCAATAAAGC
>JAWPHD010022578.1:0-24662 GCA_037043455.1 Cyrtodaria siliqua | reverse complement strand
TGAATATATATGGGTAAGAACGGAATATATGCGTAGAAACTGAATATATATGCGTAAGAACTGAATATATATGAGTAAGAACTGAATATATATGCTTAAGAACTGAATATATATGCGTAAGAACTGAATATATATGCGTAAGAACGGAATATACATGCGTAAGAACTGAATATATATGCGTAAGACCTATATATATGCGCAAGAACGGAAAATATATGCGTAAAAACTGAATATATATGCGGAAGAACGGAATATATATGTGTAAGAACTGAATATATATGCGTACGAACTGAATATATATGCGTAAGAACGGAATATATATCTGTAAGAACTGAATATATATGTGTAAGAACTGAATATATATGTGTCAGAACTGAATATATATGTGTAAGAACTGAATATATATGTGTAAGAACTGAATATATATTTGTAAGAACGGAATATATATGCGTAAACACTGAATATATATGCGTAAAAATGGAATATATATGTGTAAGAACTGAATATATGTGTAAGAACTGAATATATATGTGTAAGAACTGAATATATATGTGTAAGAACTGAATATATATGCGTAAGAACTAAATATATATGCGTAGGAACTGAATATATATGCGTAAGAACTGAATATATATGCGCAAGAAATGGATATATATGCGTAAGAACTGAATATATATGCGTAAGAACGGAATATATATGTGTAAGAACTGAATATATATGTGTAAGAACTGAATATATATGGGTAAGAAAGGAATATATATGCGTAGAAACTGAATATATATGCGTAAAAACGGAATATATATGTGTAAGAACTGAATATATATGTGAAAGAACTGAATATATATGTGTAAGAATTGAATATATATGTGTAAGAACTGAATATATATGCGTAAGAACGGAATATATATGCGTAGGAACTGAATATATATGCGTAAGAACGGAATATATATGTGTAAGAACTAAATATATATGCGTAAGAACTGAATATATATGCGTAGAAACTGAATATATATGCGAACGAACGGAATATATATGCGTTAGAACGGAATATATACCTGTAAGAACGGAATATATATGTGTAAGAACTGAATATATATGTGTAAGAACTGAATATATATGCGTAAGAACTGAAAATATATGTGTAAGAACAGAATATATATGTGTAAGAACTGAATATATATGCGTAAGAACGGAATATATATCTGTAAGAACGGAATATATATGTGTAAGAACTGAATATATATGTGTAAGAACTGAATATATATGTGTAAGAACTGAATATATATGTGTAAGAACTGAATATATATGTGTAAGAACTGAATATATATGTGTAAGAACAGAATATATATGTGTAAGTACGGAATATATATGTGTAAGAACTGAATATATATGTGTAAGAACTGAATATATATGTGTAAGAACTGAATATATGTGTACGAACTGAATATATATGCGTAATAACTGAATATATATGCATATGAACTGAATATATATGCGTAAGAACTGAATATATATGCGTAAGAACGGAATATATATGTGTAAGAAAGGACTATATATGTGTAAAAACTGAATATATATGCGTAAGAACGGAATATATATCTGTAAGAACGGAATATATATGTGTAAGAACGGAATATATATGCGTAAGAAAGGACTATATATGTGTAAGAACTGAATATATATGTGTAAGAACAGAATATATATGTGTAAGAACGGAATATATATGTGTAAGAACTGAATATATAAGTGTAAGAACTGAATATATATGTGTAAGAACAGAATATATATGTGTAAGAACTGAAAAAATATGCGTAAGAACTGAATATATATGCGTAAGAACTGAATATATATGCGTAGAAACTGAATATATATGCGTACGAACTGAATATATATGCGTAAGAACTGAAAATGTATCTGTAAGAACGGAATATATATGTGTAAGAACTGAATATATATGGGTAAGAACGGAATATATGCGTAGAAACTGAATATATATGCGTAAGAACTGAATATATATGTGTAAGAACTGAATATATATGCGTAAGATCTGAATATATATGCGTAAGAACTGAATATATATGCGTAAGAACGGAATATACATGCGTAAGAACTGAATATATATGCGTAAGACCTATATATATGCGCAAGAACTGAAAATATATGCGTAAAAACTGAATATATATGCTGAAGAACGGAATATATATGTGTAAGAACTGAATATATATGCGTACGAACTGAATATATATGCGTAAGAACGGAATATATATCTGTAAGAACTGAATATATATGTGTAAGAACTGAATATATATGTGTCAGAACTGAATATATATGTGTAAGAACTGAATATATATGTGTAAGAACTGAATATATATTTGTAAGAACGGAATATATATGCGTAAACACTGAATATATATGCGTAAAAATGGAATATATATGTGTAAGAACTGAATATATGTGTAAGAACTGAATATATATGTGTAAGAACTGAATATATATGTGTAAGAACTGAATATATATGCGTAAGAACTAAATATATATGCGTAGGAACTGAATATATATGCGTAAGAACTGAATATATATGCGCAAGAAATGGATATATATGCGTAAGAACTGAATATATATGCGTAAGAACGGAATATATATGTGTAAGAACTGATTATATATGTGTAAGAACTGAATATATATGGGTAAGAAAGGAATATATATGCGTAGAAACTGAATATATATGCGTAAGAACGGAATATATATGTGTAAGAACTGAATATATATGTGAAAGAACTGAATATATATGTGTAAGAACTGAATATATATGTGTAAGAACTGAATATATATGCGTAATAACGGAATATATATGCGTAGGAACTGAATATATATGCGTAAGAACGGAATATATATGTGTAAGAACTGAATATATATGGGTAAGAACTGAATATATATGCGTAGAAACTGAATATATATGCGAACGAACGGAATATATATGCGTTAGAACGGAATATATATCTGTAAGAACGGAATATATATGTGTAAGAACTGAATATATATGTGTAAGAACTGAATATATATGCGTAAGAACTGAAAATATATGTGTAAGAACAGAATATATATGCGTAATAACTGAATATATATGCGTATGAACTGAATATATATGCGTAAGAACTGAATATATATGCGTAAGAACGGAATATATATGTGTAAGAAGTGAATATATATGTGTAAGAACTGAATATATATGTGTAAGAACTGAATATATACTGGTAAGAACGGAATATATATCTCTAAGAACGGAATATATATATGTAAGAACTGAATATATATGTGTAAGAACTGAATATATATGGGTAAGAACGGAATATATGCGTAGAAACTGAATATATATGCGTAAGAACTGAATATATATGTGTAAGTACTGAATATATATGCGTAAGAACTGAATATATATGCGTAGAAACTGAATATATATGCGAACGAACGGAATATATATGCGTTAGAACGGAATATATATCTGTAAGAACGGAATATATATGTGTAAGAACTGAATATATATGTGTAAGAACTGAATATATATGCGTAAGAACTGAAAATATATGTGTAAGAACAGAATATATATGCGTAATAACTGAATATATATGCGTATGAACTGAATATATATGCGTAAGAACTGAATATATATGCGTAAGAACGGAATATATATGTGTAAGAAGTGAATATATATGTGTAAGAACTGAATATATATGTGTAAGAACTGAATATATACTGGTAAGAACGGAATATATATCTCTAAGAACGGAATATATATATGTAAGAACTGAATATATATGTGTAAGAACTGAATATATATGTGTAAGAACTGAATATATATGTGTAGGAACTGATATATATGGGTAAGAACGGAATATATATGCGTAGAAACTGAATATACATGCGTAAGAACTGAATATATATGCGTAAGAACTGAATATATATGCGTATGAACTGAATATATATGCGTAAGAACTGAATATATATGCGTAGTACGGAATATATATGTGTAAGAACTGAATATATATGTGTAAGAACTGAATATATATGTGTAAGAACTGAATATATGTGTAAGAACTGAATATATATGCTTAATAACTGAATATATATGCGTATGAACTGAATATATATGCGTAAGAACTGAATATATATGCGTAAGAACGGAATATATATGTGTAAGAAGTGAATATATATGTGTAAGAACTGAAAATATATGTGTAAGAACTGAATATATATGGGTAAGAACGGAATATATATCTCTAAGAACGGAATATATATATGTAAGAACTGAATATATATGTGTAAGAACTGAATATATATGTGTAAGAACTGAATATATATGTGTAGGAAATGATATATATGGGTAAGAACGGAATATATATGCGTAGAAACTGAATATACATGCGTAAGAACTGAATATATATGTGTACGAACTGAATATATATGTGTAAGAACGGAATATATATCTGTAAGAACTGGATATATATGTGTAAGAACTGAATATATGTGTAAGAACTGAATATATATGCGTTATAACTGAATATATATGCGTATGAACTGCATATATATGCGTAAGAACTGAATATATATGCGTAAGAACGGAATATATATGTGAAAGAACTGAATATATATGTGTAAGAACTGAATATGTATGTGTAAGAACTGAATATATATGGGTAAGAACGGAATATATATCTCTAAGAACGGAATATATATATGTAAGAACTGAATATATATGTGTAAGAACTGAATATATATGTGTAAGAACTGAATATATACGTGTAGGAACTGATATATATATGGGTAAGAACGGAATATATATGCGTAGAAACTGAATATACATGCGTAAGAACTGAATATATATGCGTAAGAACTGAATATATATGCGTAAGAACTAAATATATGCGTAGACACTGAATATATATGCGTACGAACTAATTATATATGCGTAAGAACGGAATATATATCTGTAAGAACAGAATATATATGTGTAAGAACTGAATATATATCTGTAAGAACTGAATATATATGCGTAAGAACGGAATATATATCTGTAAGAACGGAATATATATGTGTAAGAACTGAATATATATGTGTAAGAACTAAATATATATGTGTAAGAACAGAATATATACGTGTAAGAACTGAATATATATGCGTAAGAACTGAATATATATGTGTAAGAACTGAATATATATGCGTAAGAACGGAATATATATGTGTAAGAACTGAATAAATATGTGTAAGAACTGAATATATATGTGTAGGAACGGAATATATATGCGTAGAAACTGAATATACATGCGTAAGAACTGAATATATATGCTTAAGAACTGAATATATATGCGTAAGAACTAAATATATGCGTAGAAACTGAATATATATGCGTACGAACTGAATATATATGTGTAAGAACGGAATATATATCTGTAAGAACAGAATATATTTGTGTAAGAACTGAATATATATGTGTTGGAAATGAATATATGTGTAAGAACTGAATATATATGCCTAATAACAGAATATATATGCGTATGAACTGAATATATATGCGTAAGAACTGAATATATATGCGTAAGAACGGAATATATATGTGTAAGAACTGAATATATATGTGTAAGAACTGAATATGTATGTGTAAGAACTGAATATATATGGGTAAGAACTGAATATATATATGTAAGAACGGAATATATATGTGTAAGAACTGAATATATATTTGTAAGAACTGAATATATATGCGTACGAACTGAATATATATGCGTACGAACTGAATATATATCTGTAAAAACTGAATATATATGCGTAAGAACGGAATATATATCTGTAAGAACGGAATATATATGTGTAAGAACTGAATATATATGTGTAAGAACTAAATATATATGTGTAAGAACAGAATATATACGTGTAAGAACTGAATATATATGCGTAAGAACTGAATATATATGTGTAAGAACTGAATATATATGCGTAAGAACGGAATATATATGTGTAAGAACTGAATAAATATGTGTAAGAACTGAATATATATGTGTAGGAACGGAATATATATGCGTAGAAACTGAATATACATGCGTAAGAACTGAATATATATGCGTAAGAACTGAATATATATGCGTAAGAACAGAATATATGTTCGTAAGAACGGAATATATATGTGTATGAACTGAATATTATGGGTAAGAACGAAATATATATCTGTAAGAACGAAATATATATGTGTAAGAACTGAATATATATGCGTAAGAATTGAATATATATGCGTAAGAACGGAATATACATGCGTAAGAACTGAATATATATGCGTAAGACCTATATATATGCGCAAGAACGGAAAATATATGCGTAAAAACTGAATATATATGCGGAAGAACGGAATATACATATGTAAGTACTGAATATATATGTGAAAGAACTGAACATATATGTGTAAGTACTGAATATATATGCGTAAGAACTGAATATATATGCGTAGAAACTGAATATATATGCGTATGAACTGAATATATATGCGTAAAAACTGAATATATATGTGTAGTAACTGAATATATATGCGTATGAACTGAATATATATGCGTAAGAACTGAATATATATGCGTAAGAACTGAATATATATGTCTAAGAACAGAATATATATCTGTAAGAATCGAATATATATGTGTAAGAACTGAATATATATGTGTAAGAACTGAATATATATGTGTAAGAACTGAATATATATGTGTTGGATCTGATATATATGTGTAAGAACTGAATATATATGCGTAAGAACTGAATATATATGTGTAAGAACAGAATATATATGTGTAAGAACGGAATATATATGTGTAAGAACTGAATATATATGTGTAAGAACTGAATTATATGTGTAAGAACTGAATATATGTGTAAGAACTGAATATATATATACGTAATAACTGAATATATATGCGTATGAACTGAATGAATATGCGTAAGAACTGAATATATATGCGTAAGAACGGAATATATATGTGTTAGAACTGAATATATATTTGTAAGAACGGAATATATATGTGTAAGAACTGAATATATATGTGTAAGAACGGAATATATATCTCTAAGAACGGAATATATATATGTAAGAACTGAATATATATGTGTAAGAACTGAATATATATGTGTAAGAACTGAATATATATGTATAGGAACTGATATATATGGGTAAGAACGGAATATATATGCGTAGAAACTGAATATACATGCGTAAGAACTGAATATATATGCGTAAGAACTGAATATATATGCGTAAGAACTAAATATATGCGTAGAAACTGAATATATATGCGTACGAACTTAATATATATGTGTAAGAACGGAATATATATCTGTAAGAACAGAATATATATGTGTAAGAACTGAAAATATATGTGTAAGAACTGAATATATGTGTAAGAACTGAATATATATGCGTAATAACTGAATATATATGCGTATGAACTGAATATATATGAGTAAGAACTGAATATATATGCGTAAGAACGGAATATATATGTGTAAGAACTGAATATATATGTGTAAGAACTGAATATATATGTGTAAGAACTGAATATATATGCGTAAGAACTGAATATATATGAGTAAGAACTAAATATATGCGTAGAAACTGAATATATATGCGTACGAACTGAATATATATGCGTAAGAACGGAATATATATGTGTAAGAACTGAATATATATCTGTAAGAACTGAATATATATGCGTAAGAACGGAATATATATCTGTAAGAACGGAATATATATGTGTAAGAACTGAATATATATGTGTAAGAACTAAATATATATGTGTAAGAACAGAATATATACGTGTAAGAACTGAATATATATGCGTAAGAACTGAATATATATGTGTAAGAACTGAATATATATGCGTAAGAACGGAATATATATGTGTAAGAACTGAATAAATATGTGTAAGAACTGAATATATATGTGTAGGAACGGAATATATATGCGTAGAAACTGAATATACATGCGTAAGAACTGAATATATATGCTTAAGAACTGAATATATATGCGTAAGAACTAAATATATGCGTAGAAACTGAATATATATGCGTACGAACTGAATATATATGTGTAAGAACGGAATATATATCTGTAAGAACAGAATATATTTGTGTAAGAACTGAATATATATGTGTTGGAAATGAATATATGTGTAAGAACTGAATATATATGCCTAATAACAGAATATATATGCGTATGAACTGAATATATATGCGTAAGAACTGAATATATATGCGTAAGAACGGAATATATATGTGTAAGAACTGAATATATATGTGTAAGAACTGAATATGTATGTGTAAGAACTGAATATATATGGGTAAGAACTGAATATATATATGTAAGAACGGAATATATATGTGTAAGAACTGAATATATATTTGTAAGAACTGAATATATATGCGTACGAACTGAATATATATGCGTACGAACTGAATATATATCTGTAAAAACTGAATATATATGCGTAAGAACGGAATATATATCTGTAAGAACGGAATATATATGTGTAAGAACTGAATATATATGTGTAAGAACTAAATATATATGTGTAAGAACAGAATATATACGTGTAAGAACTGAATATATATGCGTAAGAACTGAATATATATGTGTAAGAACTGAATATATATGCGTAAGAACGGAATATATATGTGTAAGAACTGAATAAATATGTGTAAGAACTGAATATATATGTGTAGGAACGGAATATATATGCGTAGAAACTGAATATACATGCGTAAGAACTGAATATATATGCGTAAGAACTGAATATATATGCGTAAGAACAGAATATATGTTCGTAAGAACGGAATATATATGTGTATGAACTGAATATTATGGGTAAGAACGAAATATATATCTGTAAGAACGAAATATATATGTGTAAGAACTGAATATATATGCGTAAGAATTGAATATATATGCGTAAGAACGGAATATACATGCGTAAGAACTGAATATATATGCGTAAGACCTATATATATGCGCAAGAACGGAAAATATATGCGTAAAAACTGAATATATATGCGGAAGAACGGAATATACATATGTAAGTACTGAATATATATGTGAAAGAACTGAACATATATGTGTAAGTACTGAATATATATGCGTAAGAACTGAATATATATGCGTAGAAACTGAATATATATGCGTATGAACTGAATATATATGCGTAAAAACTGAATATATATGTGTAGTAACTGAATATATATGCGTATGAACTGAATATATATGCGTAAGAACTGAATATATATGCGTAAGAACTGAATATATATGTCTAAGAACAGAATATATATCTGTAAGAATCGAATATATATGTGTAAGAACTGAATATATATGTGTAAGAACTGAATATATATGTGTAAGAACTGAATATATATGTGTTGGATCTGATATATATGTGTAAGAACTGAATATATATGCGTAAGAACTGAATATATATGTGTAAGAACAGAATATATATGTGTAAGAACGGAATATATATGTGTAAGAACTGAATATATATGTGTAAGAACTGAATTATATGTGTAAGAACTGAATATATGTGTAAGAACTGAATATATATATACGTAATAACTGAATATATATGCGTATGAACTGAATGAATATGCGTAAGAACTGAATATATATGCGTAAGAACGGAATATATATGTGTTAGAACTGAATATATATTTGTAAGAACGGAATATATATGTGTAAGAACTGAATATATATGTGTAAGAACGGAATATATATCTCTAAGAACGGAATATATATATGTAAGAACTGAATATATATGTGTAAGAACTGAATATATATGTGTAAGAACTGAATATATATGTATAGGAACTGATATATATGGGTAAGAACGGAATATATATGCGTAGAAACTGAATATACATGCGTAAGAACTGAATATATATGCGTAAGAACTGAATATATATGCGTAAGAACTAAATATATGCGTAGAAACTGAATATATATGCGTACGAACTTAATATATATGTGTAAGAACGGAATATATATCTGTAAGAACAGAATATATATGTGTAAGAACTGAAAATATATGTGTAAGAACTGAATATATGTGTAAGAACTGAATATATATGCGTAATAACTGAATATATATGCGTATGAACTGAATATATATGAGTAAGAACTGAATATATATGCGTAAGAACGGAATATATATGTGTAAGAACTGAATATATATGTGTAAGAACTGAATATATATGTGTAAGAACTGAATATATATGCGTAAGAACTGAATATATATGAGTAAGAACTAAATATATGCGTAGAAACTGAATATATATGCGTACGAACTGAATATATATGCGTAAGAACGGAATATATATCTGTAAGAACTGAATATATATTCGTAAGAACGGAATATATATGCGTAAAAACTGAATATATATGCGTAGGAACTGAATATATATGCGTTAGAACTGAATATATATGCGTAAGAACGGAATATATATGTGTAATAACTGAATATACATGTGTAAGAACTGAATATATATGTGTAAGAACTGAATATATATGGGTAAGAACGGAATATATATGCGTAGAAACTGAATATATATGCGTAAGAACTGAATATATATGCGTAAGTACTAAATATATATGCGTAAGAACTGAATATATATGCGTAAGAACGGAATATATATGTGTAAGAACTGAATATATATGCGTACGAACTGAATATATATGCTTAAGAACGGAATATATATCTGTAAGAACTCAATATATATATGTAAGAACTGAATATATATGTGTAAGAACTGAATATATATGTGTAAGAACAGAATATATATATGTGTAAGAACTGAATATATATGTGTAAGAACTGAATATATATATGTGTAAGAACTGAATATATGTGTAAGAACTGAATATATGTATAAGAACTGAATGTATATGTGTAAGAACTGAATATATATGCGTAAGAACTGAATATATATGCGTATGAACTGAATATCTATGCGTAAAAATGAATATAAATGCGTAAGAACTGAATATATATGCGTAAGAAATGAATATATATGCGTAAGAACGGAATATATATGTGTAAGAACTGAATATATATGTGTAAGAACTGAATATATATGTGTAAGAACTGAATATATATGGGTAAGAACGGAATATATATGCGTCGAAATTGAATATACATGCGTAAGAACTTAATATATATGCGTAACAACTGAATATATATGCGTAAGAACTGAATATATATGCGTAGAAACTGAATATATATGCGAACGAACAGAATATATATGCGTTAGAACGGAATATATATCTGTAAGAACGGAATATATATGTGTAAGAACTGAATATATATGCGTAAGAACTGAATATATATGCGTAAGAACTGAATATATATGTCTAAGAACAGAATATATATCTGTAAGAATCGAATATATATGTGTAAGAACTGAATATATATGTGTAAGAACTGAATATATATGTGTAAGAACTGAATATATATGTGTAGGATCTGATATATATGTGTAAGAACTGAATATATATATGTGTAAGAACTGAATATATATGTGTAAGAACAGAATATATATGTGTAAGAACGGAATATATATGTGTAAGAACTGAATATATATGTGTAAGAACTGAATATATATGTGTAAGAACTGAATATATGTGTAAGAACTGAATATATATATACGTAATAACTGAATATATATGCGTATGAACTGAATGAATATGCGTAAGAACTGAATATATATGCGTAAGAACGGAATATATATGTGTTAGAACTGAATATATATTTGTAAGAACGGAATATATATGTGTAAGAACTGAATATATATGTGTAAGAACGGAATATATATCTCTAAGAACGGAATATATATATGTAAGAACTGAATATATATGTGTAAGAACTGAATATATATGTGTAAGAACTGAATATATATGTATAGGAACTGATATATATGGGTAAGAACGGAATATATATGCGTAGAAACTGAATATACATGCGTAAGAACTGAATATATATGCGTAAGAACTGAATATATATGCGTAAGAACTAAATATATGCGTAGAAACTGAATATATATGCGTACGAACTTAATATATATGTGTAAGAACGGAATATATATCTGTAAGAACAGAATATATATGTGTAAGAACTGAATATATATGTGTAAGAACTGAATATATGTGTAAGAACTGAATATATATGCGTAATAACTGAATATATATGCGTATGAACTGAATATATATGAGTAAGAACTGAATATATATGCGTAAGAACGGAATATATATGTGTTAGAACTGAATATATATGTGTAAGAACTGAATATATATGTGTAAGAACTGAATATATATGCGTAAGAACTGAATATATATGCGTAAGAACTAAATATATGCGTAGAAACTGAATATATATGCGTACGAACTGAATATATATGCGTAAGAACGGAATATATATCTGTAAGAACAGAATATATATGTGTAAGAACTGAATATATATGTGTAAGAACTGAATATATATGCGTACGAACTGAATATATATGCGAAAGAACGGAATATATATCTGTAAGAACGGAATATATATGTGTAAGAACTGAATATATATGTGTAAGAACTGAATATATATGTGTAAGAACAGAATATATATGTGTAAGAACTGAATATATATGCGTAAGAACGGAATATATATCTGTAAGAACGGAATATATATGTGTAAGAAGTGAATATATATGTGTAAGAACTGAATATATATGCGTACGAACTGAATATATATGCGTACGAACTGAATATATATGCGTAAGAACGGAATATATATCTGTGAGAACGGAATATATATGTGTAAGAACTGAATATATATGTGTTAAAACTGAATATATATGTGTAAGAACAGAATATATATGTGTAAGAACTGAATATATATGCGTAAGAACTGAATATATATATGTAAGAACTGAATATATATGCGTAAGAAAGGACTGTATATGTGTAAGAACTGAATATTTATGCTTCAGAACGGAATATAGATCTGTAAGAACGGAATATATATGTGTAAGAACTGAATATATAAGTGTAAGAACTGAATATATATGTGTAAGAACAGAATATATATGTGTAAGAACTGAATAAATATGCGTAAGAACTGAATATATATGCGTAAGAACTGAATATATATGCGTAGAAACTGAATATATATGCGTACGAACTGAATATATATGCGTAAGAACGGAATATATATCTGTAAGAACGGAATATTTATGTGTAAGAACTGAATATATATGGGTAAGAACGGAATATATGCGTAGAAACTGAATATATATGCGTAAGAACTGAATATATATGAGTAAGAACTGAATATATATGCGTAAGAACTGAATATATATGCGTAAGAACTGAATATATATGCGTAAGAACGGAATATATATCTGTAAGAACTGAATATATATGTGTAAGAACAGAATATATATGTATAAGAACTGAATATATATGTGTAAGAACTGAATATATATGTCTAAGAACAGAATATATATCTGTAAGAATCGAATATATATGTGTAATAACTGAATATATATGTGTAAGAACTGAATATATATGTGTAAGAACTGAATATATATGTGTAGGATCTGATATATATGTGTAAGAACTGAATATATATATGTGTAAGAACTGAATATATATGTGTAAGAACAGAATATATATGTGTAAGAACGGAATATATATGTGTAAGAACTGAATATATATGTGTAAGAACTGAATATATATGTGTAAGAACTGAATATATGTGTAAGAACTGAATATATATATACGTAATAACTGAATATATATGCGTATGAACTGAATGAATATGCGTAAGAACTGAATATATATGCGTAAGAACGGAATATATATGTGTTAGAACTGAATATATATTTGTAAGAACGGAATATATATGTGTAAGAACTGAATATATATGTGTAAGAACGGAATATATATCTCTAAGAACGGAATATATATATGTAAGAACTGAATATATATGTGTAAGAACTGAATATATATGTGTAAGAACTGAATATATATGTATAGGAACTGATATATATGGGTAAGAACGGAATATATATGCGTAGAAACTGAATATACATGCGTAAGAACTGAATATATATGCGTAAGAACTGAATATATATGCGTAAGAACTAAATATATGCGTAGAAACTGAATATATATGCGTACGAACTTAATATATATGTGTAAGAACGGAATATATATCTGTAAGAACAGAATATATATGTGTAAGAACTGAATATATATGTGTAAGAACTGAATATATGTGTAAGAACTGAATATATATGCGTA
This sequence comes from Cyrtodaria siliqua, assembly GCA_037043455.1. NCBI lineage: Eukaryota > Metazoa > Mollusca > Bivalvia > Adapedonta > Hiatellidae > Cyrtodaria > Cyrtodaria siliqua. The sequence goes on along the minus strand of JAWPHD010022578.1, from coordinate 10,309 downwards.
ATAACTGAATATATATGCGTATGAACTGAATATATATGAGTAAGAACTGAATATATATGCGTAAGAACGGAATATATATGTGTTAGAACTGAATATATATGTGTAAGAACTGAATATATATGTGTAAGAACTGAATATATATGCGTAAGAACTGAATATATATGCGTAAGAACTAAATATATGCGTAGAAACTGAATATATATGCGTACGAACTGAATATATATGCGTAAGAACGGAATATATATCTGTAAGAACAGAATATATATGTGTAAGAACTGAATATATATGTGTAAGAACTGAATATATATGCGTACGAACTGAATATATATGCGAAAGAACGGAATATATATCTGTAAGAACGGAATATATATGTGTAAGAACTGAATATATATTTGTAAGAACTGAATATATATGTGTAAGAACAGAATATATATGTGTAAGAACTGAATATATATGCGTAAGAACGGAATATATATCTGTAAGAACGGAATATATATGTGTAAGAAGTGAATATATATGTGTAAGAACTGAATATATATGCGTACGAACTGAATATATATGCGTACTAACTGAATATATATGCGTAAGAACGGAATATATATCTGTGAGAACGGAATATATATGTGTAAGAACTGAATATATATGTGTAAGAACTGAATATATATGCGTAAGAACTGAATTTATATATGTAAGAACTGAATATATATGCGTAAGAAAGGACTATATATGTGTAAGAACTGAATATATATGCTTCAGAACGGAATATAGATCTGTAAGAACGGAATATATATGTGTAAGAACTGAATATATAAGTGTAAGAACTGAATATATATGTGTAAGAACAGAATATATATGTGTAAGAACTGAATAAATATGCGTAAGAACTGAATATATATGCGTAAGAACTGAATATATATGCGTAGAAACTGAATATATATGCGTACGAACTGAATATATATGCGTAAGAACGGAATATATATCTGTAAGAACGGAATATATATGTGTAAGAACTGAATATATATGGGTAAGAACGGAATATATGCGTAGAAACTGAATATATATGCGTAAGAACTGAATATATATGAGTAAGAACTGAATATATATGCGTAAGAACTGAATATATATGCGTAAGAACTGAATATATATGCGTAAGAACGGAATATACATGCGTAAGAACTGAATATATATGCGTAAGACCTATATATATGCGCAAGAACGGAAAATATATGCGTAAAAACTGAATATATATGCGGAAGAACGGAATATATATGTGTAAGAACTGAATATATATGCGTACGAACTGAATATATATGCGTAAGAACGGAATATATATCTGTAAGAACTGAATATATATGTGTAAGAACTGAATATATATGTGTCAGAACTGAATATATATGTGTAAGAACTGAATATATATGTGTAAGAACTGAATATATATTTGTAAGAACGGAATATATATGCGTAAACACTGAATATATATGCGTAAAAATGGAATATATATGTGTAAGAACTGAATATATGTGTAAGAACTGAATATATATGTGTAAGAACTGAATATATATGTGTAAGAACTGAATATATATGCGTAAGAACTAAATATATATGCGTAGGAACTGAATATATATGCGTAAGAACTGAATATATATGCGCAAGAAATGGATATATATGCGTAAGAACTGAATATATATGCGTAAGAACGGAATATATATGTGTAAGAACTGAATATATATGTGTAAGAACTGAATATATATGGGTAAGAAAGGAATATATATGCGTAGAAACTGAATATATATGCGTAAAAACGGAATATATATGTGTAAGAACTGAATATATATGTGAAAGAACTGAATATATATGTGTAAGAACTGAATATATATGTGCAAGAACTGAATATATATGCGTAAGAACGGAATATATATGCGTAGGAACTGAATATATATGCGTAAGAACGGAAATATATATGTGTAAGAACTAAATATATATGCGTAAGAACTGAATATATATGCGTAGAAACTGAATATATATGCGAACGAACGGAATATATATGCGTTAGAACGGAATATATATCTGTAAGAACGGAATATATATGTGTAAGAACTGAATATATATGTGTAAGAACTGAATATATATGCGTAAGAACTGAAAATATATGTGTAAGAACAGAATATATATGTGTAAGAACTGAATATATATGCGTAAGAACGGAATATTATATCTGTAAGAACGGAATATATATGTGTAAGAACTGAATATATATGTGTAAGAACTGAATATATATGTGTAAGAACTGAATATATATGTGTAAGAACTGAATATATATGTGTAAGAACTGATATATATGTGTAAGAACAGAATATATATGTGTAAGAACGGAATATATATGTGTAAGAACTGAATATATATGTGTAAGAACTGAATATATATGTGTAAGAACTGAATATATGTGTAAGAACTGAATATATATGCGTAATAACTGAATATATATGCATATGAACTGAATATATATGCGTAAGAACTGAATATATATGCGTAAGAACGGAATATATATGTGTAAGAAAGGACTATATATGTGTAAAAACTGAATATATATGCGTAAGAACGGAATATATATCTGTAAGAACGGAATATATATGTGTAAGAACGGAATATATATGCGTAAGAAAGGACTATATATGTGTAAGAACTGAATATATATGTGTAAGAACAGAATATATATGTGTAAGAACGGAATATATATGTGTAAGAACTGAATATATAAGTGTAAGAACTGAATATATATGTGTAAGAACAGAATATATATGTGTAAGAACTGAAAAAATATGCGTAAGAACTGAATATATATGCGTAAGAACTGAATATATATGCGTAGAAACTGAATATATATGCGTACGAACTGAATATATATGCGTAAGAACTGAAAATGTATCTGTAAGAACGGAATATATATGTGTAAGAACTGAATATATATGGGTAAGAACGGAATATATGCGTAGAAACTGAATATATATGCGTAAGAACTGAATATATATGTGTAAGAACTGAATATATATGCGTAAGATCTGAATATATATGCGTAAGAACTGAATATATATGCGTAAGAACGGAATATACATGCGTAAGAACTGAATATATATGCGTAAGACCTATATATATGCGCAAGAACGGAAAATATATGCGTAAAAACTGAATATATATGCTGAAGAACGGAATATATATGTGTAAGAACTGAATATATATGCGTACGAACTGAATATATATGCGTAAGAACGGAATATATATCTGTAAGAACTGAATATATATGTGTAAGAACTGAATATATATGTGTCAGAACTGAATATATATGTGTAAGAACTGAATATATATGTGTAAGAACTGAATATATATTTGTAAGAACGGAATATATATGCGTAAACACTGAATATATATGCGTAAAAATGGAATATATATGTGTAAGAACTGAATATATGTGTAAGAACTGAATATATATGTGTAAGAACTGAATATATATGTGTAAGAACTGAATATATATGCGTAAGAACTAAATATATATGCGTAGGAACTGAATATATATGCGTAAGAACTGAATATATATGCGCAAGAAATGGATATATATGCGTAAGAACTGAATATATATGCGTAAGAACGGAATATATATGTGTAAGAACTGAATATATATGTGTAAGAACTGAATATATATGGGTAAGAAAGGAATATATATGCGTAGAAACTGAATATATATGCGTAAGAACGGAATATATATGTGTAAGAACTGAATATATATGTGAAAGAACTGAATATATATGTGTAAGAACTGAATATATATGTGTAAGAACTGAATATATATGCGTAATAACGGAATATATATGCGTAGGAACTGAATATATATGCGTAAGAACGGAATATATATGTGTAAGAACTGAATATATATGCGTAAGAACTGAATATATATGCGTAGAAACTGAATATATATGCGAACGAACGGAATATATATGCGTTAGAACGGAATATATATCTGTAAGAACGGAATATATATGTGTAAGAACTGAATATATATGTGTAAGAACTGAATATATATGCGTAAGAACTGAAAATATATGTGTAAGAACAGAATATATATGCGTAATAACTGAATATATATGCGTATGAACTGAATATATATGCGTAAGAACTGAATATATATGCGTAAGAACGGAATATATATGTGTAAGAAGTGAATATATATGTGTAAGAACTGAATATATATGTGTAAGAACTGAATATATACTGGTAAGAACGGAATATATATCTCTAAGAACGGAATATATATATGTAAGAACTGAATATATATGTGTAAGAACTGAATATATATGTGTAAGAACTGAATATATATGTGTAGGAACTGATATATATGGGTAAGAACGGAATATATATGCGTAGAAACTGAATATACATGCGTAAGAACTGAATATATATGCGTAAGAACTGAATATATATGCGTATGAACTGAATATATATGCGTAAGAACTGAATATATATGCGTAGTACGGAATATATATGTGTAAGAACTGAATATATATGTGTAAGAACTGAATATATATGTGTAAGAACTGAATATATGTGTAAGAACTGAATATATATGCTTAATAACTGAATATATATGCGTATGAACTGAATATATATGCGTAAGAACTGAATATATATGCGTAAGAACGGAATATATATGTGTAAGAAGTGAATATATATGTGTAAGAACTGAAAATATATGTGTAAGAACTGAATATATATGGGTAAGAACGGAATATATATCTCTATGAACGGAATATATATATGTAAGAACTGAATATATATGTGTAAGAACTGAATATATATGTGTAAGAACTGAATATATATGTGTAGGAAATGATATATATGGGTAAGAACGGAATATATATGCGTAGAAACTGAATATACATGCGTAAGAACTGAATATATATGTGTACGAACTGAATATATATGTGTAAGAACGGAATATATATCTGTAAGAACTGGATATATATGTGTAAGAACTGAATATATGTGTAAGAACTGAATATATATGCGTTATAACTGAATATATATGCGTATGAACTGCATATATATGCGTAAGAACTGAATATATATGCGTAAGAACGGAATATATATGTGAAAGAACTGAATATATATGTGTAAGAACTGAATATGTATGTGTAAGAACTGAATATATATGGGTAAGAACGGAATATATATCTCTAAGAACGGAATATATATATGTAAGAACTGAATATATATGTGTAAGAACTGAATATATATGTGTAAGAACTGAATATATACGTGTAGGAACTGATATATATATGGGTAAGAACGGAATATATATGCGTAGAAACTGAATATACATGCGTAAGAACTGAATATATATGCGTAAGAACTGAATATATATGCGTAAGAACTAAATATATGCGTAGACACTGAATATATATGCGTACGAACTAAATATATATGCGTAAGAACGGAATATATATCTGTAAGAACAGAATATATATGTGTAAGAACTGAATATATATCTGTAAGAACTGAATATATATGCGTAAGAACGGAATATATATCTGTAAGAACGGAATATATATGTGTAAGAACTGAATATATATGTGTAAGAACTAAATATATATGTGTAAGAACAGAATATATACGTGTAAGAACTGAATATATATGCGTAAGAACTGAATATATATGTGTAAGAACTGAATATATATGCGTAAGAACGGAATATATATGTGTAAGAACTGAATAAATATGTGTAAGAACTGAATATATATGTGTAGGAACGGAATATATATGCGTAGAAACTGAATATACATGCGTAAGAACTGAATATATATGCTTAAGAACTGAATATATATGCGTAAGAACTAAATATATGCGTAGAAACTGAATATATATGCGTACGAACTGAATATATATGTGTAAGAACGGAATATATATCTGTAAGAACAGAATATATTTGTGTAAGAACTGAATATATATGTGTTGGAAATGAATATATGTGTAAGAACTGAATATATATGCCTAATAACAGAATATATATGCGTATGAACTGAATATATATGCGTAAGAACTGAATATATATGCGTAAGAACGGAATATATATGTGTAAGAACTGAATATATATGTGTAAGAACTGAATATGTATGTGTAAGAACTGAATATATATGGGTAAGAACTGAATATATATATGTAAGAACGGAATATATATGTGTAAGAACTGAATATATATTTGTAAGAACTGAATATATATGCGTACGAACTGAATATATATGCGTACGAACTGAATATATATCTGTAAAAACTGAATATATATGCGTAAGAACGGAATATATATCTGTAAGAACGGAATATATATGTGTAAGAACTGAATATATATGTGTAAGAACTAAATATATATGTGTAAGAACATAATATATACGTGTAAGAACTGAATATATATGCGTAAGAACTGAATATATATGTGTAAGAACTGAATATATATGCGTAAGAACGGAATATATATGTGTAAGAACTGAATAAATATGTGTAAGAACTGAATATATATGTGTAGGAACGGAATATATATGCGTAGAAACTGAATATACATGCGTAAGAACTGAATATATATGCGTAAGAACTGAATATATATGCGTAAGAACAGAATATATGTTCGTAAGAACGGAATATATATGTGTATGAACTGAATATTATGGGTAAGAACGAAATATATATCTGTAAGAACGAAATATATATGTGTAAGAACTGAATATATATGCGTAAGAATTGAATATATATGCGTAAGAACGGAATATACATGCGTAAGAACTGAATATATATGCGTAAGACCTATATATATGCGCAAGAACGGAAAATATATGCGTAAAAACTGAATATATATGCGGAAGAACGGAATATACATATGTAAGTACTGAATATATATGTGAAAGAACTGAACATATATGTGTAAGTACTGAATATATATGCGTAAGAACTGAATATATATGCGTAGAAACTGAATATATATGCGTATGAACTGAATATATATGCGTAAAAACTGAATATATATGTGTAGTAACTGAATATATATGCGTATGAACTGAATATATATGCGTAAGAACTGAATATATATGCGTAAGAACTGAATATATATGCGTAAGAAATGAATATATATGCGTAAGAACGGAATATATATGTGTGAGAACTGAATATATATGTGTAAGAACTGAATATATATGTAAGAACTGAATATGTATGGGTAAGAACGGAATATATATCTGTAAGAATGGAATATATATGTGTAAGAACTGAATATATATGTGTAAGAACTGAATATATATGTGTAAGAACTGAATATATATGTGTAGGATCTGATATATATGTGTAAGAACTGAATATATATGCGTAGAAACTGAATATACATGCGTAAGAACTAAATATATATGCGTAAGAACTGAATATATATGCGTAAGAACTAAATATATGCGTAGAAACTGAATATATATGCGTACGAACTGAATATATATGAGTAAGAACGGAATATATATCTGTAAGAACAGAATATATATGTGTAAGAACTGAATATATATGTGTAAGAACTGAATATATGTGTAAGAACTGAATATATATGCGTAATAACTGAATATATATGCGTATGAACTGAATATATATGCGTAAGAACTGAATATATATGCGTAAGAACGGAATATATATGTGTAAAAACTGAATATATATGTGTAAGAACTGAATATATATGTGTAAGAACTGAATATATATGTGTAGGAACTGATATATATGGGTAAGAACGGAATTTATATGCGTAGAAACTGAATATACATGCGTAAGAACTGAATATATATGCGTAAGAACTGAATATATATGCGTAAGACCTAAATATATGCGTAGAAACTGAATATATATGCGTACGAACTGAATATATATGCGTAATAACTGAATATATATGCGTATGAACTGAATATATATGCGTAAGAACTGAATATATATGCGTAAGAACGGTATATATATCTCTAAGAACGGAATATATATATGTAAGAACTGAATATATATGTGTAAGAACTGAATATATATGTGTAGGAACTGATATATATGGGTAAGAACGGAATTTATATGCGTAGAAACTGAATATACATGCGTAAGAACTGAATATATATGCGTAAGAACTGAATATATATGCGTAAGACCTAAATATATGCGTAGAAACTGAATATATATGCGTACGAACTGAATATATATGCGTAAGAACGGAATATATATCTGTAAGAACAGAATATATATGTGTAAGAACTGAATATATATGTGTAAGAACTGAATATATATGCGTACGAACTTAATATATATGCGTACGAACTGAATATATATGCGTAAGAACGGAATATATATCTGTAAGAACGGAATATATATGTGTAAGAACTGAATATATATGTGTAAGAACTGAATATATATGTGTAAGAACAGAATATATATGTGTAAGAACTGAATATATATGCGTAAGAACTGAATATATATGTGTAAGAACTGAATATATATGCGTAAGAACGGAATATATATGTGTAAGAACTGAATATATATGCGTAAGAACGGAATATATATCTGTAAGAACGGAATATATATGTGTAAGAACTGAATATATATGTGTAAGAAAAATCTGTAAGAACGGAATATATATGTGTAAGAACTGAATATATTATGTGTAAGAACTGAATATATATGCGTACGAACTGAATATATATGCTGTACGAACTGAATATATATGCGTAAAGAACTGGAATATATATCTGTAAGAACGGAATATATATGTGTAAAAACTGAATATATATGTGTAAGAACTGAATAATATCTGTGTAAGACAGAATATATATGTCGTAAGAACTGAATATATATGCGTAAGACTGAATATATGTGTAAGAACGGAATATATATGCGTAAGAACGTAATATATATGTGTAAGAACTGAATATATATGCGTAAGAACGGTATATATATCTGTAAGAACGGAATTATATATGTGTAAGAACTGAATATATATGTGTAAGAACTGGAATATATATGTGTAAGAACAGAATATATATGTGTAGAGAACTGAATATTATGCGTAAGAACGGATATATGTTGTAAGAAATGAATATATATGGTAAGAACGGAATATATGCGTAAGAATACTGAATAATAATGGTAAGAACTGAAATATATACTGTGTAAGAACTGAATATATATGCGTAAGAACTGAATATATATTGCTGTAAGAACTGAATATATATGTCGTAAGAACTGAATATATCTGCGTAAGAACTGAATATATATGTGTAAGAACTGAATATATATGTCGTAAGAACGAAGAATATATATGCTGTAAGAAACTGAAATATATATGAGTAAGAACAGAAATATATATGTGTAAGAACTGAAATATATATGTGTAAGAACTGAATATATATGTGTAAGAACTGAAATATATATGCGTAAGAACTGGAATATATATGTCGTAAGAAACTGAATATATAATGCGTAAGAACTGAATATATATGCGTAAGAACTGAATATATATGCGTAAGAACTGAATATATATGCGTAAGAACTGAATATATATGTGTAAGAACTGGAATATATATTGTAAGAACTGAATATATATGTGTAAGAACTGAATATATATGGCGTAAGAAACTGAATATATATGCGTAAGAACTGAATATATATGCGTAAGAACTGAAATATATATGAGTAAGAACTGAATTATATGCGTAAGAACTGGAAATATATATGCGTTAGAGAAACGGAATATATACATGCGTAAGAACTGAATATATATGCGTAAGAACTAGAATATATGCGTTACCAACTGAGAAATATATGCGTAAAAACTGAATATATATGCGGAAGAACGGAATATATATGTCGTAAGAACTGAATATTATATGTGAAGAAACTGAATATTATATGTGTAAGAACTGAATATATATGTGTAAGTACTGAATATATATGCGTACGAACTGAATATATATGCGTAAGAAACTTGCAAATATATATGCGTAACGGACTGAATATATATATGTGTAAGAAACTGAATATAATATGCGGTACGAACTGAATATATATGCGTAAGAACGGAATATATATCATGTAAGTACTGAATATATATGTGTAAGAACTCAATATATATGTGTAAGAACTGAATATATATGTGTAAGAACTGAATATATATGTGTAAGAACTGAATATATATGCGTAAGCGACGGAATATATATGCGTAAAACACTGAATATATGTGCGTAAGAACTGAATATATATGTGTTAACGA
>JAWPHD010022577.1:0-24662 GCA_037043455.1 Cyrtodaria siliqua | reverse complement strand
GGCGACTAGATGTTCTTTCTTTATTCCAGGTATCAAACGAGTCTCTAAACTTTGATTAAAGGGACACTTAACAATTTAGATTATTATTTAGATTTTATTCGTATATCGGATTTTAAGAAATACTGGATCCATATCATGTATTATCTGTAAGTGAATAAGTTTCATTGCAGTATTGAAATATATTTGTTGATTATATTGCAAAAAATAATTGTTGCTGGTTTTACTTCCTTTCTTGTTACATTTTACCCGTAACACAAATAAAATTTAAGTTCTGATATAATTTGCAAATAGGTCTATAGGAATTTCTGAAATGTGCTTAAAGAATTGACAAACGGTATCATTCTTTTATTTTTTTCTTAATTGTGTACATATGAAGTACATATAAAAAAAGACCAGAACATGTAGCATTCACAGAACACAGTCAACCATAAATATGCATTCAAACCAAACAGCAGTTATATGGATACATAGAAGCCAAGTATGCGACAACACAAACATAAAAAAAGTTAACAATAGGGGTACAGCGGTCTGTCTGTTGGTAAAAAGGGCGCTGCAGGTTTAAACTTGGTTCTATGGTGCACTCAACCTAACCCATACTCTATTGTCATTCCATTTAAAGTGGACAGTGTAATTAAAGAAATCCCCGCCAGGTTATATCCCTAAACAAATAGGCAGCAATCGTTATAACTATTTGTCTATAGTAGTTGCGTTGGCCTTTAATTTATTCTAACTCTTAAATTAGATGGTTTGCATATTTCGAGGTTATGACCCTATCATTTTGCAACGTACTGCATGTTTCGTGGTGGACCAATTTACAGTCCGCCACTATGCTTTCTTCTTTAATTATACGATGACCGGACAGGCTGTGGACCCTATGATGACGTCTACCTAAAGCCTAAAAGGACGGTGACGTTTGATGTTTGTCTGCGGTCTTGTCTTGTCGTGCCCTCAAGGTTTATTCTCTTGTTGCGCTGGCTTCTGTCAAGTCATCGAGTGCCTTCTTTGTGGCTTTCTAGGCTATTGTCTTTTTGTATTTATATATACACGAGCATCTTTGTGTTTTACTTATATTGCCTATTAATGCTGCATTATTGGTTAGAGAATAGTTCATGACTGGGATTTCTTTATTTAAACAGTCCCGTTTAAGTGGGATGACAGTAGGGAACGTGTGAGGTTTGGTGCATCCTAGAACCTGGTTTAAACCCCCAGCGGCCTTTTTGCCACTGACCGTTCCATGGTGGTAGCCCTACTGTCAACCCTTTTTGTGTTTGTGACGTAATATGCCTTTATTATTACTATTGCCAGTCTTGTTTGTCTTTTTGCGTTTTTTGGGGTTTACTGTGTTCTGCGAAAGCTGTATTTCCTGTTCGATTTTTATACTTAATTGCATATTTATCGTTTGTAGAAAATACAGACCTGAGTATACCAGACTTATATTTTTTTTGTTTTAATATAATCTCGCATTTTCAACTTCTGGAAATACGTTCATTCGCCATCAAAATAGTATCATCTCAATCAAATAGGACAGTTTATATAGGGAATTCCTTGTATGACTATATCGTTTGAAAAAATAGGCAGCATTTGTCTATAGTAGCTGAGTTGGCATTCGATTTACTCCAAATCCTAAATTCGATGGTTTGTTTCTTACTTTAATTTCCGTTTGTTAGAAACTGGGACCTTACGCCCCTGGCCATGGAATGGTATGAAAATATCGCATTGAGGGTTGCATGTTCACCATCATATGCATATCATCTTCGGGATGGCGCAAAGGTTCGTTCTATGGACATTTTAAATATGAGTTCTACTCAACTTGGGGCTAGAGGGCGTGCAGTATATCAAGCACTTTCAACTAACGTTCATGAACAGTCTCAATCTAACCGAGACTGCAATATCTTTTTGTATTGATCGTGTTCAGCGATTTCCAAATGTCTCCTTTTATTCTCTGTTTGTATACTGATCTTTTATAGAAAATACAGACCAGTGTACATCAATCTTAAATTTTTGTTTTAATGTCTCGCATTCCCAACCCGTTAAATTCGTTCTACTCTATCAAAATGTTTAAGCTTTACTGTGGTTTAAGTCCATCCTGTCGTACTATGTTTGTTTCAGTTTTTCAAACAAAATATAATTAATCCCATTTAAAAGTCTTGCCTTTTATTTATAACTGGACGTTAATTTAAAAGTGTCCAACAATTTCTTTTTATTTCTGTCATGGCTATACAAAAAGAGATATTCCATATTAGTGAGAGCGTTGTAACAAGTTGCATGTGTCGATTCAGTTTGCTAAAAATGTATATCATAGCTAGGTTTGCAAAACAGAGTGAAGCGATTGGCCTCATTGCTATAAAAGACTCATTTTGCTGACAAAAACATTAGCAAAATGCAGGGAAAAAAATGCAGGAAATAAAACATAGTTAGACATTATACTGATAAGCATTTCCTTGCGACATAAACGATAAGAAATTGCAAACGAATTGTCGCCTGACGACATGTTATGTTTATAATTTAGAGCAACACAGTCATGCTATTTTCCACTTGAAAGGTGCTTTGTTTGAGTTATAGCGTTCAATAACCCAGGAGAAGCTTTAACATAATTATGTAGTTATTGTTCTTATATGTGATTATATATCTCTGTCATTTAAATGACGTGTTTTTTGATGGCTGTCTATTTTCTATTTTGCTTAAATAAGGAAACACGTAATACTTAGTTTAGAATATTTGTTACACACACTGCAGCCGCATTTGTCCTTCATGCCTCCTGGACAATGGTATCTTTTAACGATCGGCTTATTGGATAGTCATGTTACGGAAGACTTAAAAATACTTCCTGTAATGAGTTTGTTACAGTCTGACGTTATTGCGTATTAATATATGAATGGACGAATCATCTATTACTCGGTGCAATCTGAAACAGTCTCATCTTGATTGTTTCTGTTTTAAATGATTTCTGATATAATAAAAAGAGCTCTGTGTATTTAAGTCCATCATTGCCAAGAACATTTATACCGTCTGAAATAACAGGGAGTGTATGAACTTAATACCGTTCTCGATCGGAAGATTTTTTGTTGAATGTTTAAAAAGAGATGCATTCCTTCCCTTCTTGAACACTTAACGAGATGAGTATTATGTAACGTTATGCGAAAACAAATTAGTGATATATCATTTATGTCAATAAGAGATGCACGCATTAAGCCAATTACGCAATTCCCAATAATGCGCGAACGGTATGTATGCAACCTTCCAAAGCCTACGCGATAAAAACAAGATTATATTTTCCTCCCGCTGGATTTCCTGGCATAATTTGAAAGAATACATTTGATATAAATACAGGATATTTGTCGTTTTGGAGTGAATAACAGATTTATTTCATCGAGAATTGTGAAAACTGTATATATCAGGAATGCGAAGCATGAGTGAACATCTTGAAGTTTGATCATACAGTTGTTTATATGATGATAATTATATTTTTATCAAAGTACATTATTACAGTTTTTAAATTGATATTCCTCAAGTGATTGAATTTATTTCTGTTTCTCTTCCGTATAATCAATGAATATTACCCTTTGTTAGGGCCTCAGTCTGTTACACCTGGGAAAATAACAGTATAGTTAGTTTAACGGTAAATTTAGAGACTTGATTAGTTTATTTATTGACGAAAGAGGATTAGATAAGTAGATTGAGAAATGTCTTTAATTAATTAATTGGTCTGCGTGATACAAGCACAGTACGAGTACGGCAGTATATTACACATTACGTGTTCCGAGTATTAACTTTCATACCCCATCCAACCCTTTCTAAAAGAAGCGAAAACAGGGTTGGCTGGGGTATGAAATAAAACCTTAACTTTGGCTTAAACAGTTTGCATATTGTAAAATTAAAACATTTAATAGGTAATTTTAAACAGGTTATCGCATTTGTTAGTAAAACATGTTTGTAAACGTGATTTATTGTCGAAATATCCATTATAAAATCCTGCTAATATAAGCTTTCCCATCCCTTAATGAAAATAAGGTGGGACCACGTAATGAATATCGAGTTTATGCTAGAGTACGGCGGATTATTCCAATTCACGCAGCACTTTGGTTTGTTGTCATTATGTCAACAATTGTGGATTACGCTATTAAATCTAATTCTGTAATAAAACGCGCGTTCTATGTAATAGATAGAGTATGGTTTCATTGAGTTGGTTCATTTAAACATCGAGATGGGCGTAGCCCATCGATGTGTTTAAATTAACCAACTCAATGAAACCATACTCTATTTGTTTTGTAGCATGTCCATTTCAGCTCTATTTCAGTTATTCTAACTGTTATTCTCACTGTTATTCTTACAGTTATTCTGACAGGTCTTATTTTCAATTAAACGATTTACACCTGTGTCTGAACTAAGAGAATTGTCTGTGACCATGCTACAAATACCTTTTATCTGTTAAGAAATTAATCAGTGAAGGATATTGGTATCCCAGTTTAGCACGTGCACAAGGTCCTGTGATTTTTCATAAAGAAAAGATGACAAACGTTTCTGAACTTTATAACTCAGTCAACCCTTTGATGTGTATTATATCTAACACTTTGTTGTTGAATATATACATGTTTATCCCATAACTTACGGTGTGGGAGTGGAATAACACCATTCTATATTTTCGATATACCACTAGTTATATAAGCATGCAAATGAGCCTAGTATGAGCTGTCAAAAAAAATCGATAATGGCTATGGTTTATGTCGGTTTCACGTGTCAAAGAGGAACTTCAACATTTATGAATTTCTTGTTACAGCGCGTACTGTGATTAAAACGTCTACAACATCACAGCTGTGTCCATTCTCTAACTAACTGCAAGTCTTTTTTTTACAAAATATCATGGGATTTCCTTGGAATATATATGGAATTAAGTGTGGAGTATATACAATATATAGCGGAAATTCCCGTGTCGCGTTTCTTTTTCCTTTCAGTATATATGTACATAGTAAAACAAATTATTTCTTCGTGCAAAACTGAGGCCCTCCCAGGGATCCTTGCTATCATTATGACCAGATCCCCAAATGTTTTAGCTCTACTGGCCGAATATGGGATGCCGAGCTGACCGTCGTCCGTCCGTCGTTAACGTTTGCCTTCTTAGCGCAATAGGGACTTCATTATTAATCGGGTCTTTACGAAACTTTGCCAGTGTCTTTATATCAATGAAAGCTCGAACAAATTAAAAAAACATCCAGATCGAATTAGTTTTACCGGAGTTATGTCCCTTGATTTGCTGAAAAATGCCATATTAAGCTTTGCGAATACTCTAGCACCTTTATTTATTATGTTATCTTTACCAAACTAACACAGATTGTTATTATCAATTAAAGCTCGGAAACGTTTGAAAACAAGCCAACTCGGATCCGTAACACCGGAGTTATGGCCTTTGTTTTTTTCTGAAAAATGCTATTTTCTGCCTTGTGAACACTCTAGCATCTTCATTTATTATTTGATCTTTACCAAACTTGCAAAGATTGTTAATATCAATGAAAGCTTGGACAAGTTCAAAAACCAGCGAAATAGGATTAGTAACACTAGAGTTATGGCCCTTATTCTTTTCAGAGAAATGCCATTTCCTGCCTTGTGAACACTCCAGCACCTACACTTTATCAAACTTGCATATATTGTTAATATTAATAAAAGTTTGGGCAAGTTCGAAAACCAGCCAGATCGGATCAGTAACACAAGAGTTATGGCCCTTGATTTGTCTTAAACATGCCATTTTTGCATTGTGAACACTCTAGCACCTTCATTTGTTATGTGATCTTTATTAAGCTTGCACTGATTGTTAATAGCAATGCAATCTTGGACGAGTACAAAACAACAGCCAGATCGGACTATTTATGCCGGAGTTATGTCCCTTGTTTTTGCTAAAGTATCCCAATGTCTGCCTTGTGCACACACTAGCACCTTCATTTATTATTTGATATTTACTAAACTTACACTTATTGTTAGTATTAATAAAAACTCGGGAAACCCCGAAAACTAGCCAAATAGAATGAGCAACAGCAGAGTTATGGCCCTTATTTTGCTGAACAACGCCATATTCTGCCTTGTGAACACTCTAGCACCTTTATTTATTACTTGATCTTTACCAAACGTACAAAGATAGTTTATATCAATGTAAGCTCAGACAAGTTTGAAAACCAGCTAAATTGCATTAGTAATACCGGAGTTACGGCCCTTGGTTTAGTTAAAATGTTGTATGTTTGCATCATTATGACAATATGCTTTTCATTTGGCCAGGTTTTTATGAAACTTTGCAGGAATGATCAGTACCAAATCTAGTGTTGTATATCGTCACCATTTTCCACTTGAATGATTTTTGGCAGAGTTATGACCCTTTAAAGGTTTTAATACACAAACATTGTCCGGACTTTTATTCCTGCTGGGCGGATTTCAACGAAACTTTGCAGAGATGATCAATACCAAGCCTAGCCTAGTGGTGCATATGATCACTATGTTAAGCTTTAATGATTTTTGGCTTAGTTATGGCCCTTTAAAGGTTTTAATACACACATTTTGTCCGGATTAGTTCTCCTGAACCCCTGGCTGGATTTCAGTGAAACTTTGCAGGGATGATGAGTATCAGGCCTAGTTGTGCATATAATCGCCGTGTTCCGGTTGAATGATTTTTGCGGAGTTATAGCCCATTAACGTTTTCGATACACAAACTTTATCCAGACTAGTCTCTTCTGAACTCCTGGCCGAATTTCAACAAATTTGGCAAGGATGATGAGTACCAAACCTAGTTGCGCCTAATATATACACGAACTTTATCCAGAAAATTGTTCCTGAACCCATGGCTGGATGGGCAGTAATGATCAATATTAAGCCTAGTTGCGCATGTTGTTGTCGTGTTCAACATCAAAGACTACATATAGCCAGTAGAGCGATACAGGCCCTCTTGGCGTCTTGTTTGTCTTTAAGGACAATGTTTCCTGGATCCATGAAATAAGGCATTTGTTTTACGGATCCATAAAAGTAATTGCCAATCTTCCTTAAACGGACTGGTCATGTTCCCCAGATCCCCAAAGATCATGCAAGGATCTCAGAACAATGAAAATAGCAGCTAATATTCACCGTTACGCTCGTGTACCTGATTTAATCTCCACTTTTACGGCAAGAACATAATTGGTATTTAATTCTCGGATAGAAGTCTACCTCCCCTACTGTGACAGTAAGTAAACAGTCTCGGAAACATCGAAAACACAATTTTGAGTGAATAATATCTACCTGTTCTGTAGAATTTTAGTACTGTCATTAATATAAAGAAATACGTTATATTGCTCAAACTCATCAAAAATATCATTATTAGTAATGAACTATTCGTGCTTTTGTCTATTATAGCTATACGTAATAATTCGATACCCTTAGTAATAAGAGAATCTGTTGATAGACACGGGCATTGATGATTGGTTCTCCGCCGGATATAAATATAATATCCTTTTCTAGAAATGATAAAAGCTGTTTAGATGTAATGATGACTTTAACTTAATCACACATTTTAAATACCTTGCTATGGAAGATGAGGGACATTCGCTTTGCTGTGAATCATGTTTCAAAGTCGACTTAATGAAAACGTTATAATGAATATATTCGTCTTTATTACTGACGTCACCTATTCCAAAATATAAACCGTATATATGCATTATATGCAAATAAAGGTTACGAGTATGCAGTATGTAATGTATTGATATAATGTATTCTTCATATTCCAAAATGTATGATTTTAAAATTGTTCCAATTGTGGATTATGCCTCAAGCGCTTGGGGGTATAAATGTTACTCTAAGCCAGACACATTACAGAATAGAGTTATACGTTTTTTCCTCGGTGTACATAAATGTACTTATAATCCCGAAATTCTTGGATACCGCCTACATTTAGAAGACTTATTAAACAGTTTACGTTTGTGGAAACGACTAATATCTATGAATAATAATAGACTTAACATTAATAAACCCCAGCGGCCTTTTTTGCCACTGACCGTTCCAAGGCGGTAGCCCTATTGTCAACCCTTGTGTGTTTGTGACATAGCAGTCACATTTCCGGCGGCTGCGGCCACATTTAAAATCAACTATATCTCAACAACCGCTTGTCGAATTTTTCTGAAGCTTATTCAGATGCTTTGTTGGGTCAAAGGACATCATGTAATGCCAAAATTACCAAGGTCAAGGTCATATTTTGCGTTATTTGCCCAAAATTTAAACTTGGTTAGGTAACTTTACCTTGTTTGGTAATTTACCCTCAGTTAACTGTATGTGATTACCTCATTTTCTTTGTTTGATACTTGGTCATATGTATTGTATTGTTGGCATTGGTGGATATCAATGAACGACAAAAATTACAAAGGTCAAGGTCGTATTTTGCTTATTTTTCCCACATGTAACCTTGGTTAGGTAACTTAACCTTGGTGAGGTAACTTAACCTCAGTTAACTTTATGCGATTGCCTAAATTTATGTCTTTGATACTTGGTCATATGTATGGTTGGCATTGATTGACATTGCTGAACGACAATAAACACCAAGGTCAAGGTCACGTTTTGCGTTATTTACCCTAAACATCAGTTTGGTTAGGCAAGTTAACCTCAGTTAACTTTTTCTGATAACTTTAATTTCTTTTTTTGATACTTGATCATATGTATTATTGGCACTGGCGGACACTGAATGACAAAAATTATCAAGGTCAAGGTCATTTTTTGCGTTATTTTCCCCAAACCTAACATTGTTTTGTTTGTATGGTGTTTTACGTCATTTTCAACACATGTAAGATTATATATGACGGTCGATTTTTTGTGATGGAGGCAGACCACACACATTTCCTGGGTAAAACCAGTACTGTACACCTCCCGACATCCGTAAGAATCGACACTTTCTCACTTACATAAACCTAACATTGGCTAGGTAACTTACCATCAGTTAATGTTATGTGATTGTTTCTCTTTATGTCTTTGGTACTTGGTCATATGTATTGTTATACTCCCGCTAAACGAAGTTTATGGGGTATACTGGTTTCACCCAGTCCGTCTGTCCGTCTGTATGTCTGAAGACGCACTATTGTCTGCTCCATAACTCCTCTCTCCTTAAAGCAAATATCATAACACTTCATGCGTGAACTGCCTGTGATAAGAGAATGACCCCTATTGATTTTGAGGTCAGTAGGTCAAAGGTCAAGGTCAACAGCACCCGATAATCAAAAACCTTGTCCGCTCCTCCATAACTCATTTCCCCGTGAAGCAAATCTCATGAAACCATCATATGTGAACTGCATGTCGTAAGAGGACGACATCTGTTGATTTTGAGGTCAGTAGATTAAAGATCAAGGTCACCGGGACCCGATAATGAAAAACCTATTCCGGTCCATAACTCCTGTCCCCCTGAAGCAAATATTATGAAACTTTATAAATGAACCGCCTGTGGTGAGAGGACAACCCCTATAGATTTTGAGGTCAGTAGACTAATGGTCAAGGTCACAGGGACCCGATAATAAAAAACCTTGTCCACTCCATAAATCTCATGAAGCTTCATAGGTGAACTGCCTGTGGTGAGAAGACGACCACTTCTGACTTTGATTCAGTAGATCAAAGGTCAAGGTCACCGGCATCCGATAATGAAAAATCTTGTCCGCTCCATAACTCCTCTTCCCCTGAAGCAAAGCTCATGCAACTTTGTGGTAAGTTGATGGCCATTATTGGTTTTAAGATTAAGATTAAGCAAATCTCATATGTGAACTGCCTGTAATGAGAGGATGACATTTATTAACTTTGAGGACATTAGATCAAAGGTCAAGGTTACCGGGACCAGATAATGAAAATCTTGTTCGTTCCATAACTCCTCTCCCCCTGAAAAAATCTCATGAAATCTAATAGGCTGACTGCCTGTGATGAAAATATGGCACCTATTGGTTTTGAGGTCATTAGGTCAAAGGTCAAGGCCAACATTACGTGATTATGAAAATCCCATTTCACAGTCTTTACTAAAGCAGTAGGATGTGGAATGGGGTCGACTGATAGTGGGGGTATATTTGTCACCTTTAAAAGGTGACAGCTCTAGTTGACATATGTGGACATCGCTCTATGACAAACATTACCAAGGCCAAGGTCATATTTTGTGTTATTTCTCCCAAACTTAACCTTAGTTAGGTAACAACCTTGGTTAGGTAACTTAACCTCAGTTAACTGTATGATTGCCTCACTGTATGTCTTTGATACTTGGTCGTATGTATTGTTGGCATTGGTGGACATCGCTGAACGACAAAAAATACTAAGGTCAAGGCGATATTTTGCATTATTTTCCCAAAACTACACCTTTGTTAAACCATTTAACCTCAGTAACTTAACTTCTTATGATTACTTTGCTTTTTTTTGTTTGATACTTGGTCATATGAAGTGTTGTCTTTGGTGGACATCATATAAGCAAAAATTTAATAAAATATTTCATATGCGGTTTGCCGCGGTGGGCGAGACACTCTCAGACCGAGGTCTTGTTATATAGTTGTTCTTTGTTTCTGTGTGAGTTTGTGGTTGACTTTCGTCCTTGAATGTACTTTTCCTGTTCGATTTTTATCTATATTTAACGAAAAAGATTTTTCTTTGGGATTATTCCAAATGTGACAACAATTGGCCGCATGATATTAAAGAAATTGACTGTGTTTCGTCCTTTGATAATTTGTCACTACAAGATTTTAACAATCCATATTTCATAAAAGAAGTTAAATCAAACGTAGGAAGAATGACATACTTTCACAGTAACTTTAACTATCTTGCACGAACAGGGGCGTACCTGGAGCATTTTGAAATGTACGCCAGATATGAGAAGCGTAGCTGCGAACCGAGCAGCGACGCTGCGAGTGTGGGGTAGGTGTGGCCCCCTCCCGGCGGTGGGGGTTTGATTTTGAAAATTAGGAGGCAAATGATGCGTTCTCAAGCTATATTTCATATTTGGAACTTTTATTTTTTCACTTTTGCTGACGAATTGCACGCATTAGCGTACGTGCGTATGCCTGGATACGCGCCTGACGAATAAGTTCTAGATCTAAGGGAGTGCGTTTTCAATTCTCGAGACGTGAAACTCCGGGTGTCGAACCCCAGACTTCTATAGCCGGAGGCAAGTAAGCTAACCACTCTGTCGTCGCATCTTTTTTACCGCACAGTAACATTATGGTCCATTATGAAAAAATATAACTACTAGTATTTAGAACAACACCAGGTCTAGAGTGACTAAACGATGGTTAGGCCCCAAGATGTTACTCACACTGACAGGGGTAGGAACAGCCTCCTTCCCGAGATCCCAATAATTTGACTGGCGTGTGGGGTTAGGGGAAGTTCAGAAAGTATTTTACCCTATGTTGCATATTGGTGCGCTTCGACCTTTTATCCAAAAATGGTTTTAATGAGTTGGGCAAACCGAAATTAAGACAATTGAGGCTAACTGAAGTTATATTTGAGATTTCTTAATTTTTTGCTGTCCCAGCAACACGGCAGATGTACATAATACCTGAAAGAGAGTAATGCAGGATGTAGACAGATAGATAGGAATTTACATACAAAAAGCCTCATCTAAATTGATGGCTGTAAAATATTAATTTCTTAACCGAATTTCAAAACTAAGGTGTTTTTATTTACCACTAAAATTGCCGGTTCCAATTATATATAATGTATTTACATTTTGTTAAAATTACCCACTTACTTTAGTTGAAAAACCTTTGGCTTAAACAAACGCCTGAAATAATAGAAATCTGTAGTGTTTAGACTCCACCATAATGTACAGACATTTTTTTCTTATTTTTTTTTTGGCTGGATTGCGTAGCAAATCCACGCTTATTTCCATCTGTCTGAGTTTTGAAGTTTTCGTTAAAGTTTGTTTTTTTCCTCATTTTTTGAAACTTGACACTTGTTCAATATCATTACAAATGTTATATGAAAAAATAACCCTAACTTTGTCATTTATTTTACCTGGACTATCCTCCCTTTTCACACAGATTTTTTAGTTAAAATGCTAAATTCGCAATCCTTTTTTTTTGTTGGTTACCTTTAATAAAGTTTGATGTTTCCACTTCACCCCCATATAAATGATACGTTCCTATGCCAGTGTACCTGTAACCGGTCATCCGGTTTGGTCTGATGCTACGGAGTAGTTCAAATTTGAAGGTGATGAAAACACGGTTTGGAAACTTTACCTGCATGTCTTCTGCTTCAATCGATCTATGCTTTTCTCTGTCCTATAATTTCACTATTTTTGTTTTTCTACCACCGACAGAAACATTAGGGTCAAATAGGACACTTAGTTTCTTAAAATGTAGATGTAGAAACTAATAAGTATCTTGAGCACAGCTAGTGCTAAACATCAAGAACGGTGAAACAAACTAATGTCTTTTATACATAGCATTTGATGAATTTGGTGCATTTTCAGAATATATTGATAAAAAACGTCGGACCCGGTGTCCTCCACCCCCAGACATACTCAACTAAATTTGATTTAACTAATATTCTGAAAATGGACCACCAAGTAGGAAACAACAAATTCCTATGTTTTAAAAACATTGTACTTTTCTCAAACATACATTATCATAATGATTAGGCCATACGTATGAATCAATGATTAGGCAACACGTATGAATCAATTTAACACACGTTGAAGACAAGACGTATATTCGAATAAAAAAAGCTTAAATCTTATATATACATTTTTTCGTAATGACATAACGTTGAAACCGTAATTACATGTTGTTCGGCAAAAAAATGTACGCGTGCATCACGGTTTATGTATATATATATATATATCTTACATACACTGATGTAGTAGCAGCTTTTTTGACGGTTAGTGATTCAGTCAATGTCGATCCAGACTGGACCATGACTAGACAGCCGTTCGAAGTTCGTTCCATGTCATATCTGTCCTGTCTGGGAACGAATTGAAATTTGACCGAAGCATTGTGGTGTACTGGTTAGAGCGTCTGCCTTTCATTCTGGAGGTCGTGGGTTCGAGTCCCCTGACCGTGTAATACCAAATACTTTAAAAATGGAGTAGTCAATTGTAACCATTGCCTGACGAGCAAATAATGACTCCATTGTGCCTATAAACGTCGGGTAGGCGAACGTACTATAATCCTTAGAAATACACACACACACACACACACACACGAATTGGAATTTGTTGGGAGTGGGATGTCACTATTCATAAGACACGTACAGGTAGACTTGCACTAGACGTGAGAATCATGGCTCTTATGGTGGTATGTACCTACCATGGTATAGGTACACACCATAAGAGCTACGATTCTCGCAGCTAGACTTGCACATACCGGTGCATACATACCGCACAATCAAACATGAACTGTGCTCGCCCTATAGGTTTAACCTATTTCATATTAGAAGTAATATATTCAATTTAAAATTGACTCTCGGTATTCTTTAAAGAGTACTCTATAAATTCATTTCATAAATAGTTATATAAATGTAAATTGTGTTTTTAACTAATTTCTGTCAGTTAATAGTTTATCTTGATGTTGCATCCTCTGGGAAATTTTGTGTCTAGTTTTTTTATCCACTTATCTTCTATCATGTGTCTATATGTTCGACCTTCACTGAAAACGCGCTGTAATACCGTTACTCCCACGTAACTGAATTAGGCCGATACCACAGAATGTCAAGAAAAGATAGAATATGTAAACAATGTCATGCTGCTCGGTATGTAGACACAGAAATCACTTGCGTTGTTAAAGAGCCATGACAGGAAATCCAGAGGGGGAGGAATATAATCTGTTTATCGCTCTGGCTTCGAAAGTGTGCATGCTGGCCAGATACCACTATTGCTTTGTGTGTAACATATACCACTATTGCTTTGTGTGTAACACATATTCTAGGCTAATTATAACGTGTTTCTTATTTCGGCAAAATATGAAACAAAACAGCCATAAAAAAAACACAGACGAACGCACAGATGATTCATCCATTCATATTTTAAGAAAAAATAAAGACAAGATATAACCAAAACCTTACGTCTGTATTTTATGATGAATCTGCGGTAAAACGATAAATCCAACAACATATCATTGTCCATGGTTAATATCTGAAATGCGTCTGTATTATGTGTAACAAATATTCTAAACTAATCGTGACGTGATCCCTTATTTATGCAAATATGACGATACGACAGCATGACAGAGAGATATATAATCACATATTTAGCACAATGACTACATATTTAAAAGCTTCTATTGGGTTAATGAACTCTATAACTCGAACAAAGCACCTTTCAATTGGAAAATAGCATGTGTTGCTTTGAAATATAAACGTACTATGTCGTCAGACGTCAATTCGTTTGCGATATTGTATCGTTCATGTCGCAACAAAATACATATAATGACTGTAATGTATAGCTATTTTCTTTTTCTGCATTTTGCGAAAGACAAACATATCGGACAGGTAAAGCAGCATTCAAGGACGACCGTCAACCACAAAACAAAAAAACAAACACGCAAACAGACAAACGAGAAGGCAAAAGTAATAAAAAATGCAAACGACATCACAAACACAAAAGAGTTGACAATAGGGATACCGCCTTGGAATGGTCAGTGGCAACAACGCCCACTGGGGGTTTAAACCGGTTGGTGCACCACCAAACCTCACACTTGAAAGCTGTTGTCAGCAAAACGAGTCTTTTATAAGAGTGAGGCCAATAACTTCGCTATATTTTGCAAAACTAGATATAATATACATCTTTGGTGAAAACTGAATCGACACACAAGTCGGAACGCTCTCATTAATATAGAATAATATATATTATGTTGTATATATTTACATATATTACACCTCATTTGCATATTCCACTCTTTGTTTAATGTGATGTCATCCGGTCCATAAAGTTGCATATTGACCGGGCGCCCGGTCCGATAGCTATATTAACGGACGTGTGAATAAAACGACATCAAAATAAATCATAAAACGTATTGATTTAATTTGTTGGTCAGATTCGGTATAATATAACAAATAATGTATGGTGCTTCGTCAGCTTCGCTTCGGTCCATATAACATTCTAGGTCTAACTGCCCAGTCCATAAACTTGCATATGGACCTCAGCACCATACATTATCTGTTAAATATTTGCAAAAAAATGCAATGATGAAGCCATGATGTATGATGAACGAAATAAAAGATGTTTTATTGATCACCGTAACGTCCAGTTATAAATGAAAGGCAAAGCTTTTAAATGGTATTATATTTTCTGTTTGCAAAACTGAAACAAACTTAATGATTACTAGACAATATACTACAGGATGGATTATGATAGAGTCTAATGCACCGTATAGTATTGCATATGTTGATGGAGTAGAAAGTTATTTAAAATGTTGGGAACGCGAGACATTAAAAAAAAGAAATATATGTATATTTGCTAGTCTTTTATAGTCATAATATATACATGATCATCTATGTGTTATACTTGTATTGCCTCTAAATGCTGCGTGGCGGGGATTTCTTTATACAGTCCTGTTGTATCGGTATGGAAATAGGGTAAGAGTGATTTTTGGTGAACCCTAGAACGTGGTTAAAACCCTAGAGACCTTTTTTCCGCTCCATAGCCCTGTTTTCAACCGTTTGTATGGGAGTTGCTTATTTGAGAATTTCTCAAAATCAACATTTCGCCATTAAACAACAAAACTTAAAGTTTTACGTATTTTTTCACTTTGTTGATAACTTTTATTCACTACCAACTGATCATTAGGTGTGAAATTGATCCGAAAATTGATATATTTTGACAGTTTAACTTAGTCATAGAACAGTTGTGAAAGATGATGATATTATAAAATTAAATAACATTTCGGGATGTTTATTTTGGCATTAATTATTATGCACTAAATACTATATAACATTTGCTGTATAAACAAATACTGTAGTTGGGCCTCTATTTATATACATCAAACTAATCCGTCATATAGCACGCTAGCAGTAAGAAAGTAAGATGTTCATTTTTTCCGATGACCAGGTGGCGTTGGGAAATAGGTCCTTAATTAATTAAAACCAATATCTCTGCGTGAACCAATGCAGAAATATAAGTACGGTACGCGTTCGAGTGTATATTACAATAACAAAGTTTTTACTAGAGTGCCTAGTATACGCCACTTCACTCACCACTACGTTGTCATTATAACGACATGAGTATTTCGCTTTAAATCTACTTGAGTAATTATTCCAGAATACGTATCCTATATACCTTTTATATGTTAAGACATTAATCATGAATTGGTAATAGCATCCGAGTATAACAAGTTCACATGATCCTACCTTTGCAGAAAGTGAGGGTGAGATACTTGTCTGACCGTTCAAAATGTCGACCAATGTATGTACCTGATCTCTCTCACACTTTGTTTCTGAACATATATATTGATATGTTGTTCCGTGTTTTAGATGGCTTCATGATGTACAAGCTACACTTGGTGTTCGCTTGTTTGATTCTTCTTTTATATTGATTTAATGTAAATTATACGACTAATGACCAAATACTGAAGGTGAAGATTCTTATCGACACAGAACACTGTTTGAACACTAATTCATAAAAACAATAACAAGCATAAATAGAAACAAAGTAGGCGACGCCACAAACATAAAAGGGTTGACGATGATAGCGGTGGAGTATTGGAACGGTCAGTTTAACACCATGTTTAAGCTTTCTAAGTTATATTTATCGACACATTCTTTGTGGCTTTCTAGGCTATTGTGTTTTTGTATTTATATATACACGAGCATCTTTATGTTTTACTTATATTGCCTATTAATGCTGCCTTGTTGGTTAGATAATAGTTCATGGAGGGGATTTCTTTATTTAAACTGTCCCGTTTAATTAGGATGACAGTAGGGTAAGTGTGAGGTTTGGTGCACCCTAGAACCTGGTTTAAACCCCCCGCGGACTTTTTGGCCACTGACCGTTCCAAGGCGGTAGCCCTATTGTTAACCCTTTTGTGTTTGTGATGTCTTATTTGACCTTTTATTCATTTTTAAATTTGTTCTTTGGTTCTATGTGTGTTTGTGGTTGACTGTCGTCCTTGAATGCTGCTTTTCCTGTTCGATTTTTACATCTATATTTATATTTCAATAGATGAGGCATTGGGTAAAAATATTAGTACAGTTTAAATGGACAAAAATCAGCTTTGGAATAGAACAGAAAGACCAAATGAAACTACATTACTGGTTATCTGTTTTTAATATAAAGCCTGATTTATGACATCGTTCAAATCGATATTTGCATTTAATTATATAGTACATTACAAAAGCATCTAGTTAAATTAATTATGACTTTGTGATAAACTGAGGCCTTCCCTCGTGATTCTTGTTCCATGGATCACTGACAGTAATGACCAGATCCCCAAATGATTTCATAATTTCCACAGATCCATAAAATTAAGCCTTTGAACCAAGGATCCCTAAAAGTAATAGCCAATGTTCTTTAAACACGTTGGCCATGTCTCCCAGATCCCCAAAACCCCAGCGAGGGCATTAAAACTAGGAGACTATCAGCTAATATTCAGTGCTACGCTCCTGTATCTGATTTAATCCCCACTTTTACGTCATTAATGGTATTTAATTCTCGGAAAGAAGTATACCTCTCCTCCCCTACTGTGAGACAGTATATCTCCTCTCCTCTCCTCTCCTACTGTGAGACAGTCTATCTCCTCTCCTCTCCTCTCCTACTGTGAGACAGTCTATCTCCTCTCCTCTCCTCTCCTACTGTGAGACAGTCTATCTCCTCTCCTACTGTGAGACAGTCTATCCTATCGATAACACTTACCTGAGAATATAATAGCTGCCTTTGAGTTGTCGTCTGTTCTTATATATTATTGAGGGTTTTAATACTTCAATATAAAGGAATACATGCTGTTGCTGACATTTATCGAAAATGTCATTCTTAGTAAACATATATTCGTATTTTTGTCTATTAGCTATACGCAGTCATTCGATACCCTTAGTAAAAACGGGAATCTGCTATCAGACAGAGGCTTTCATGATTGGTTCTCAGCCGGATATAAATATAATATTCATGTTTAGTGGTTCCCCTAATCAGATGGCTTAACATTTCAACTACTAGCTACATTTATTCATGAAGAATTTACTACCAGCTTTCTTCACAGGTTAGATTGTGACCTATATAGAGGCTATCGATAAAGCTATGGCAAACACTAAGCCGGATAGAGCCTATGAATTCACCATTAAGAAACCGCGCTCACTCCCTTTCGGTTTCTTAATGGCGAAGATGTCTCATCATAGCCTCTATCCTATACGTAGACGTGATATGAACTCTTTAGATGTAATGATGATTTTAACTTAATTATCATACATTTTATAAATCCTTATTATGGGTGATGGGGGACATCGCTGGATTGTGAATTATATCTTACGAAACCGTTATAATGAATACGTTTATCTTTTTAAGTGGTGTAACCCGTTCCCAAATATATACCCAATATAGATGGACGGATTATAAAACTAAGCAAATAAAGGTTGCGAGGTCGCTATTATCTAATAATCCGCAATTTAATATGAACAGCACAGTACCGAATTACCTGAGCGGATGTATACACATATCTTGCTCGCTGTGACCTAATATCAAGCCAACATAATCATCACTATCGTAGCTGTTTCTAATGGTATTACATCTAAATATATCACTATGATTAGTGCGGGATCTGTACTGATACGATCGTTTCGTGATTTACTAAGTTATTTAAATCGCTTTCATCGTTAACAATGTCTGAGGACTTTGAGTTATGGCAAATTCGGGTATTTAAAAGACGCAGTTAAACGCAAGACATCATGCTGTGAATATCCACCGAGTAGTTCAGATCATTTAGCACAATCGTTTTCAAGAAAAATGTTTGCGTCCCCCAGGACTCGAGTACACGACATTATTGGTCAGTCAGGCGATTAAACCACTCCTAACCTTCTGGGACTGTCTGGTCATATTTATTATGTGAACACTCCCTGACATATATCAGTAATACAGAAAAGCTATTTCAGCGCTTTCATCGTTATCAATGCATGAGGACGTTTATAACGAGAGACTTGAAAAACGTTTCCTGGATTGTACAATACTTGAAAAACGTTTCCTGGATTGTACACTGTTCGGTGGAATACTAAGGACGTCGTTTTCCTCTACAAAATATATTTGAAAGTAGCATTTGTATTGATGTTACTTGTACGCAGTCTAGACCACATTCAATATTCTACACCTCGATTTCTGGCCTGTATAACGACTTTTTTGATGACAATATTACCCACGATTTTCGTATTCATGAGTTAGCACCATTGTATGTACGTGTACATTTACATCTTTAACAAACGTCTGAGAATCACCAAAACAGTATTCATGTTCAGTTTGTCCTTGAATCGAATTTAAACGAGCCTCATGTAGATCCAGATATTATCCATGGTGACGTTGCCATGAATACGACGGGGAGTATAGTTCAAACGTGTGAATTTTTACATCGGAGTGGAAGGACAGTCAGTTAAAAGAAAAATGGGGTGATCTACCTCTACCTCAAAAAATATCGACCGTTATAAATGGCCTTACATGTGCTAAACGTGACGTAAAACACCTTCGAACTAACAAAAATAAATATTCAAAAAGATCTTTTGACAAACTTACATGATTTAGCCAAACAAGAATTAAAATAAAAATAAATGTTTTATGCAAAATGTATGCTTTAATGAAGTAGTTAAACCTTTGTATCAAGCGTTCTTCCTTAACAGAATTTGAATTCCTCGAAGTGAAAAAAATAGGGAAATAAAAATTGCAAAATACATGGTGCTGAACAAAACGCATAAAGTCAACTTAATGCATTTTGTTAGCGCCATGGGAAAAAACAAGACTTTCATACAATCTTTATAAGACTTGTTCAAAAGTTTATGAAACGAGTTTATGACACTGTCATTTAGTGGTGTTTAGTGGTTGGCCCATATACTTTCTCTTTGATTGTGCGATGACCGGACATATTGTGGAGTCTATGATGACGTTTACATAAATCTTCAAAGGCATTAGTGCTTGATGTTTGTCTTGTATCTTGTCTTGTCGTAACCTTAACGGTTTGTTCTCTTGTTCCTCTGGCTTTTGCCAAACAAGTCATTGAGTACTAGCTTTATGGCTTTCTAGGCTTTTGTTTTTTTACATTCATATATACATGATCATTTATGTGTTATACTTATATTGCCTAAGAATGTTGCCTTGTTTGTTAGAGAACATAACCCGGCGGGAATATTTTTTTTTAACACTGTTCGGTTTTATTGGGATGACAATAGGGTAAGGGTGAGGTTTGATGCACTCTAGAACCTGGTTTAAACCACCAGCGACATTTTGCCACTGACCGTTCCAAGGCGGTAGCACTATTGTCGACTTTTTTATGTTTGTGATGTCATATCTGCCTTTTAATCATGTTTGTAATTATTGTTTTTTTCTGTCCGTGTTTTTGTGGTTGACTGTGGTGCTTGAAGGCTACATTTTCTTTATAGCTACATTTGTTAATTGCTGCTTTTATAGAATTTCTCATGAATGTCAAACTTTTACCTTCACAAACATGTTTGAACACATTTATGACGTAAACTTTTACAGCATTGTAATATTCGTAATGACATGTATTAATAGTTTATGCTAGCTTGAGTGCACGTTTTATTTTTTGACTTAGTATATAATTTGTATTAGGGTAAACCAGTTTGGAATATCCCACTTTCAAACTCGAGCTGTCCATACGAAGTTAAACTGTTGTGCACTTTAAGTTTCATATAAAGTTCTGCGTTGTTATTAATCTATGACGTGAGTTCCAGGGGGCGGAACGTGTAGTCTTGTTACCGTGTGATAGGTTTCGAAATGCGGCATGCTTATTGATACCATTCTCGCATTTATGGGATTTGCATAACATTGGCGAAATACGTGTGTTGTGTCTATCAATCATGTTAATCGCATAACAAATATATCACATGACAGAGAGATATGTAATCACATATTTAGCACAATGACCACATTTAAAAGCTTCTGTTGGGTTAATCAACGTCATAACTCAAACAAAGCATCTTTCAAGTGGAAAATAGCATGTTTTGTATTATGAACAAACCATGTCGTCAGACGACAATAGGTTGCGATATTTTATCGTTCATGTCGCAAGAAGAAGCACTTTATTTATTTCAAAATCAGTCAGACATAGGCCCATGAGATCGCAAGAAAATGCACATCATTGTAATGTGTAACTATGTTTGTTTTCTGTATTTTGCGAACGTTTTTGTTAGCCAAATGAATCTTTTATAGGAGTGCGGTCAATAACAATCTATATTTTGCACAACTAGCTATAATATACTTATTTAGCAAACTGAATCGACACATGCAACTAGTTGGAACGCTCTCACTAATATATAATAATAGGTTATTGAATTTGTATGGCTAAATATTACTTGGAACGAGTTGTTTTGGCAAAGAACGACGAGCTTGCGAGTCGTCCTGCGCCAAAACCACGAGTTCCATGTAATATTTAGCCATACAAATTCAATAACCTTTTTATTGTATACTTTCATATTGTTTTCGATCAATGTTAATTGTATGGCTATTACTTTTCATTGTATTTGTGTTATTTTTATAGCTTTTGATGGAATTCCTATCTTGCCATTCATGTTTCATTTTATGTGGATGATTATTTTGCGCGAAAACGACGTCTACGTCGGATGACGTCATTAAAAACATCAAGCGAGTTTGTTTACCATTCGATAATGTTAAAAACAGTGGGTGAGTGACCATTTCAATTATTTTATCAATTTTTGCCATAAAAGGTTGAAAAAAAAACACGTATTTTTTGTTGACACTATAGGAATTATCCCGTTATTTTTATTAGAAAGTAGTTCCTTATTTCTATTTCGCGGCTCTTAGCAAGCACGAGCAAAAGTTCCCGTGCAATATCAATGTGTGCAATATCGTAGAATATTGCACACTTAACTCATTGCAAACTAAACGGGACAATATGAAAGTATACAATAATTTCATATATTTGATTAAACGCCATGATGAAGGCATGATGTATAACCATTAACGAAATAAAAGATGTTTTCTTGATCACTGTAACGACCAGTTATAAATGAAAGGCATGACTTTTTAAATGGTATTGTATTTTCTTTTTTTAAAACTGAAACAAACATAATGATTACTAGACAATCCCTAAGACAGGATTGACTGTGACAGAGTATGATCCACCGTAAAGTATTGAATATTTTAATGAAGAGGTTCAGAACGGGAGACATTAAAAATAAACGAAATATAACACTAGTGTATTCTGGTCTGTTTTTTCTACAAACGATAAATACGAAATCCATCTAATTTAGGATTCAGAATTACTTTAAATCTAACGCAACTTGACAAACAAATATCACGAATGTTGCCTAGATGTTAGAGGATGCAGTCTGCTGGGAAGTTATTTACTTACACTGTCACGTTTAACTGGGATGACAATTATTTGATGGAGGTAGAACGTATTTGCAGATGTAGAGAATGTGAGACATTAAAGGGATTGGTGCACTATTTTTAAACACAATTTATTTAAAAGGGTTCTGAAAAACGTAAAAAAGCTGAAAGAATTATCAAAATGCCATCAAACATAAAGGAGATATGACCTATTGAAAATTTGCAAAAAACGTAAATGGAGGCGGCCATCTTGGAACGATGACGTCATCGCGCCTTTTGACCATATATGGCATATATGGCATATTGACAAAATACATTTTAAAGCAAAGACAATCACTGCAAATTGATTAAAAATAAATATACAGATGTATAATGTATAAATTGTATGCTTATTTTTCATTTGCGGTGATTTTGTTTGCTCTTTAAAAGACATATTGTCAATATATTCACGTCATCGTTCCAAGATGGCCGCCTCCATTTATGATTCTTTGCAAATTTTCAATACGGTGGATTAAATATTGAATTACCTTTGCTATCAAAACAGAACTATCATAGTTCACACTAACTTTCAAAATTATAAACAATCTAGCACCACCAGTTCTCTCGGACTTAGTAGTTAAAGAATACTCAACATATAACTTTAGATAGATACATATTCTTCACATTCCACAGGTTTGCATATCAAGTTATGGTAAGACATTCCTCACGGTATACTGCCCCAGTGTTTGGAATTCCTTTCTTGAGGAACTTAACCAGTTGTAAAAGCATCTTTCACATTGGGACGGTAATCACTGTAAATGTAACGTTTGTAAATTATAACTCACGTGACTCTTGATTCTTTGTCCACAACTCTGTGACAGCAACCACTACCCCAGCATTAGCACTTGCATTGTAACTGTTTGTTTACGTTGTATCCTGCATGTATACAAATTATGCTTTC
Organism: Cyrtodaria siliqua; assembly: GCA_037043455.1. Lineage (NCBI taxonomy): Eukaryota > Metazoa > Mollusca > Bivalvia > Adapedonta > Hiatellidae > Cyrtodaria > Cyrtodaria siliqua. The sequence goes on along the minus strand of JAWPHD010022577.1, from coordinate 1,275 downwards.
AATGTGTTAACTTGTCTACCTAAAGCCCAAAAGGTGACGTCTGATGTCTGTCTGCAATCTTGTCTTGTCGTGCCCTCAATGGTTTGTTCTCTTGTGGCTCTGCTTCTGACAAGTCATCGAGTACCTTCTTTGTGGCTTTCTAGGCTATTGTTTTTTTTGTATTTATATATACTCGAGCATCTTTGTCTTTTACTTATCATGCTTATATTGCCTATTAATGCTGCTTTGTTGGTTAGAGAATAGTTCATGGGGGGGGGATTTCTTTATTTACACTGTCCCGTTTTAACGGGATGACAGTAGGGTAAATGTGAGGTTTGGTTCACCCTAAAACCTGATTTAAACCCCACTGTATTTTGCCACAGACCGTTCCAAGGCGGTAGCCCTATTGTCAACCCTGATGTCTTTTTGTCTTTATTCATTTTTATATATAGTTGTTCTTTGTTTTTGTGTGTGTTTGTGGTTGACTGTCGTCCTTGAATGCTACTTCTCCTGTTCGATTGTTATATCTATATTTCATGTATTGCATGCTTTTCTAGTGTTTCTTATTATTATTAATGTTTGTCAGACTTGCTTGCAGTTCTAGTCTATTGCTTATATTATCAAGTATTGTCTGCGTTGCAAGTATTTTTGCTATTATTACTGTGCTAGTTTTGCTTAATGGTTTTGTGTTTGTCTGCTTTGTTTAAACTGCTTTATGTTTCTGTATTGTCTATGTTACCTTTATTAGTGCTTACTACTACTATGCATCGTCAACTTTGATAGCCCTTTACTCAATCACCAATCACACTGAGTATGACCCTAGTTGTTTATGCATGCAGTCATAGTTAGTCAATTCTCTTCATATATGATATTAGGTGATAAGAGCTTTAGCACCTTTTTAACTTAAAAGCTTTGGCTCTGTATTGTAAAATAATAATAAAAACAAATCGTCTTAACTAACTCTTTACAAATTTCAGCATTTGGCATGTGCACGATTTGACAAGGCTGCCCTCTGCAGGATTGACACTGGCTGTAAGAATCTTAATTAAGTTTTTTTCATAATTTATGAGTTAATATTAGATTACTTTCAGATTGCTCATCACTCTTAGGTCTGTATAGTTTATGTTTATATGCGCTTTGAATATGCTTAAAATGCATCCATGTTTTATGAGACTGTCAATGTGCTTTTGCTTGTGTACGACTAATGCCATTTTAATACTTTTTGATCGTATAGCTATTTTACTACTATTGTTGGCTCTATTCATTATGTAAATAGTCGGTTCAAAAGCCCCTGAG
>JAWPHD010022576.1:0-24665 GCA_037043455.1 Cyrtodaria siliqua | reverse complement strand
ACTGGGGCTTCATTAAGGGTATCAGGCTTATGGGCCATGCCCTCTTTTGTGAAACATGTTTTTGGGCTGCCATTATATATGTATGTGTTGCCGGCAGCCCGCTATTTGGACTGACCATTCCAAACCTACAATATAATACTCATACTGACCATTCCAAAGCTACAATATAATACTCATACTGACCATTCCAAAGCTACAATATAATACCCATTTTGACCTTTCCAAAGCTGCAATATAATACTCATACTGACCTATCCAAAGCTGCAATATAATACACATATTGACCATTCCAATCCTACAATATAATACTCATATTAGCCATTCCCAAGCTACAATATAATACTCATACTGACCTATCCAAAGCTGCAATATAATACACATATTGACCATTCCAATCCTACAATATAATACTCATATTGGCCATTCCCAAGCTACAATATAATACTCATACTGACCATTCCAAAGCTGCAATATAATACTCTTACTGACCATTTCCAAACCTACTATATAAAACCCATATTGACCTTTCCAAAGCTGCAATATAATACTCATACTGACCATTCCAAAGCTGCAATATAATACACATATTGACCATTCCAATCCTACAATATAATACTCATATTGACCATTCCAAAGCTACAATATAATACTCATATTGAATGTTCCAAACCTACAATATAATACTCATAGTGACCATCCCAAAGCTGCAATATAATACTCATATTGACCTTACCAAACCTACAATATAATACTCATATTGACCATACTAAAGCTACAAGATAATACTCATAATGACCATTCCAAACCTACAATATAATACTCATATTCACCATTCCAAAGCTACGATGTAATACTCATATTCAGCATTTTAAAGCTACAATATTCTAATCATATTGACCATTCCAAAGCTAAAACATAATACTCATATTGACCATTTCAAACCTACAATATAATACTCGTATTCACCATTCCAAACCTACAATATTCTACTCCTATTGACCATTCTCAAGCTGCAATATAATACTCATATTGACGATTCCAAACCTGTAATATAATACTCATATTGACCATTTCACAGCTACAATATAATACTCATATTGACCTTTCCAAACCTACAATATAATACTCATACTGACCATTCCCAAGCTGCAATATAATACTCCTAGTGACCATTCCAAACCTACAATATACTACTCCTATTGACCATTCCCAAGCTGCAATATAATACTCATATTGACCATTCCAAACCTACAATATAATACTCATACTGACCATTTCCAAAGCTACAATATAATACTCATACTGACCATTCCAAAGCTACAATATAATACCCATTTTGACCTTTCCAAAGCTGCAATATAATACTCATACTGACCTATCCAAAGCTGCAATATAATACACATATTGACCATTCCAATCCTACAATATAATACTCATATTGGCCATTCCCAAGCTACAATATAATACTCATACTGACCTATCCAAAGCTGCAATATAATACACATATTGACCATTCCAATCCTACAATATAATACTCATATTGGCCATTCCCAAGCTACAATATAATACTCATACTGACCATTCCAAAGCTGCAATATAATACTCTTACTGACCATTCCAAACCTACTATATAAAACCCATATTGACCTTTCCAAAGCTGCAATATAATACTCATACTGACCATTCCAAAGCTGCAATATAATACACATATTGACCATTCCAATCCTACAATATAATACTCATATTGACCATTCCAAAGCTACAATATAATACTCATATTGAATGTTCCAAACCTACAATATAATACTCATATTGACCATCCCAAAGCTGCAATATAATACTCATATTGACCTTACCAAACCTACAATATAATACTCATATTGACCATACTAAAGCTACAAGATAATACTCATAATGACCATTTCAAACCTACAATATAATACTCATATTCACCATTCCAAAGCTACGATGTAATACTCATATTCAGCATTTTAAAGCTACAATATTCTAATCATATTGACCATTCCAAAGCTAAAACATAATACTCATATTGACCATTTCAAACCTACAATATAATACTCGTATTCACCATTCCAAACCTACAATATTCTACTCCTATTGACCATTCTCAAGCTGCAATATAATACTCATATTGACGATTCCAAACCTGCAATATAATACTCATATTGACCATTCCACAGCTACAATATAATACTCATATTGACCTTTCCAAACCTACAATATAATACTCATACTGACCATTCCCAAGCTGCAATATAATACTCCTAGTGACCATTCCAAACCTACAATATACTACTCCTATTGACCATTCCCAAGCTGCAATATAATACTCATATTGACCATTCCAAACCTACAATATAATACTCATACTGACCATTCCCAAGCTGCAATATAATACTCCTAGTGACCATTCCAAACCTACAATATACTACTCCTATTGACCATTCCCAAGCTGCAATATAATACTCATATTGACCATTCCAAACCTACAATATAATACTCATATTCACCATTCCAAAGCTACAATATAATACTCATATTTTGACCATTCTAAATCTACAATATACTACTCATACTGACCATTCCCAAGCTGCAATTTAATACTCATACTGAACATTCCAAACCTACAATATAATACTTTTACTGACCATTACAAAGCTGCAATATAATACTAATACTGACCATTACAAAGCTGCAATATAATACTAATACTGACCATTACAAAGCTGCAATTTAATACTCATACTGACCATCCCAAAGCTCAAAACCTACAATATCATGCTCATATTGACCATTCCAAACCTACAATATAATACTCATATTGACCATTCCAAACCTACTATATAATACTCATACTGACCATTCCAAACCTACAATATAATACTCATATCGACTGTTCCGATCTACAATATAATATTTTTATATTGAGTGTTCCAAAGCTACAATATAATACTCATATTGACTGTTCCAAAGCTACAATATACTACTCATATTCACCATTCCAAAGCTACAATATAATGCTCATACTGACCTTTCCAGAGCTACAAACTGCGATACAACGTATCACTGCCCGCCAGAAACAGTCATCGAAACATTCATTTCTAGAGATTGTGAATGTGCCATCTGTATACTTTATTTATTGTAATGGTTTTATATTGATGAAACGTTTTCTGTTTATATATATATTTCTTTATTAAATTTGTAACATTGAATTTGTAACAAGTTCAAGACATCGTTAATCAATCATCAACAATACTTTATAGCCTACATGCCGTTAATTAACCACAAACAATTATTTTAATTCATCACCAAAGAAAGTGAAACTTTCTCATTCTTCAATAGTAAGGACATCGAAATAAGCCATCTTCATTAAAGAAATATCCGCTCTTCAAGCAAAGAAAAGATACTCCGCCTCAAAAGTTGAAAAAACAAGATGGTCAGAATGGCCCTGAATCGATTACCTGAGGATCTTTGCATTGATGAAAAAAGTGTTCCCTCGGAAATGCTGATTGATGTAAAAACATGCGAAATCTATATACAAACTTTGGACCTCGGGGATGCTGCCATCTTTGACTTGATAGATCAGGGGTTAGCGCTCATTAATAATAATAACGAACAAGAGGGCCTGTAGATGCTCTTCAAGCTAAAATGGCTCTTATTGCCGGAGTATCCCGGAATGGGTTTTGGACTATGTATCAACGTCATTTTACTGTTCATAAAACAACTGTATTTTAGTAAGAATACCGGGACGCTGTCAAATTGTTATACAGGCATTTCATGGTCTTCTACTACTTGAATTACGTATCAATTTTAGGGATACAGTCTACAAATTATCATCTGCGAATGCGCGTAGAACTGGTTCTAACTGTTTTTTACTACAAGCATTAGATGATACAGTCTATAAATCTGTTCTTAGCATACGAATACAGCTGGTTCCAAATCGGTATCGTCACTGATTATTGATTGATGTTAAACTTTATTAAAGGGACAAATGGCAATCTTTAAAAGCTCGCGGCGCCCGTTAGTTTCTATATAACTTGCATTTGTTCAATAATTAATACTAATTATAAGAAAAGTATAAACGCAATTGTGTTTGAATATTACTAACTGTTTGTGTGTACAGTGTATCTCTTTTCGGTCTCTTTTTGATCCTGTCTGATTTTAAAATAAGCAACACCTCTTCAATCATTAAACAGAGTTGATGAAGCTTTAACTGAAACATCTTCTAAAGAGTTTCAATAGTTCTGCTTCACTGCTACTTATTCTCATGAACTACTGATCGGATTTCAATAATGAAAAAAACATCTAACATTAAACCTTTCTTCTATTGTAAATTTACATTGCTAAAAACTGGGATTACCTTCACAGACGTTAATGTTTCAATCCAATTGCTATTATACTATCATTAAGTTGTCTTTTTGTTTATAACTATGATAATTTACAAATTCTTCATATTCTACCATGATATTTCCCAATTCCTCACATTTTAATCATGAAACAAAATTCTATTTAGTGATCCATTACACATACTATTTCAGATGTCTATTATATGTTCATTTTGTCTCATGATGACTAGTTTATCTAGTGCTCAAATCTTTCATGATAAATGTGTTTTGATTGTTGACAATTACAAATAAAAATATCTAACATCTACACACTGTTCGTTTATTTTTATCATATATTCATTCCCCTTACTGTTTTCTTATGTAACTGTTCTGACTGGCTTGTGATACTTTGTATCACTGTTTTCTTGTATCAAGATGTTTCATCATTAAATTCCCTTCAACACAATTTTAACAAGAGCAATACACATCATCACAACCAAAATGTAAAGCTTCGACCCCATGCTAACAATTCAAAAAGCAAACAAACAAAAAAAGCAAGTAATAAAAGAAAAAAAGTTAAAACAATAATAAAAAGAAAGAATTAAAAATTATTTTTCTTATCTCCAGTGAGTGGGCTTAGAACAATCCTTCCCTGGGTTCCCAGTGTACATATATTTTTCTATGGCGGCCATCTTGGATGTCGCATTGACCTAGCTTTAACAATTTGAAAACTACTCACCTAAGAATCATCCACGCCAAATTTGGTCAAAATTGACCACGTGGTTTCTGAGACGACAGATATGACCCCAGGGTCACCACTGAAACAAACTTCGTAGAGGACCATAAGCAGATAATACATGCAGTTTATGAGAGCTCTGTGTCTTAGTGGTTTCAGAGAAGAATATTTTTTTGAGTTTTACTTATATAAGTCTATGTAAAACATGCACAATAGTTATAGACAAACTTTAGACAATTAAACTAAAGAAATAAACACATCCAAACAGAAAACACTAATAAAAACAAGAATTAAAAAAAGAAATACAACTTGTTTACCTCCAGTGGGATTTGAACCCACGGCCCTAGGTTCCCAGTGTACAAGAAGTAATTAAAAGAGTTTTCTATGGCGGCCATCTTGGATGTCGCGTTGACCTGATTTGAAATTCATTCACATAAGGATCATATATGTGAAGTTTGTTCAAAATTTACCAAGCGGTTTCTTAGAAGAAGATTTTCCCTAAATAACTCTATGTGAAACTGTGACCCCCGGGTGGTTCCAGATTTGATCCCATGGTTACCATTGGAACAAGTTTGGTAGAGGACCATACGCTTTAGTAACGCAAAATATTAAACCTCTGGCTCGTGTAGGTTCAGAGAAAGAGAATTAAGTTTTCCCCTATATGAGTCTATGTAAAGCATGTGACCCCTGGGGCGGGCCAAATGTGAACCCAGGGTCACCATTCGAATAAACTTGGAAGAGAACCATAAGCTATAGTAAATGTACAATATTAAACCTCTGGCTCTTGAAGTTTCAGAGAAGAATAAATTTTTAAAGTGTTTCCTATATAAGTCTATGTAAAACGGCGGGGCCAAATTTGACCCCCGAGTCATCATTTGAACAAACTTGGTAGAGGACCATAAGCTGATGTGCTACATGTAATACATAATAATAATAAAGACTTTATTTAACGAGAGAACTCATTTGAAATTAGTCAATCTACCATGAGGCCCTCAACAATACAATATATGCAATATTTACAAGTAAAAATGCATTTAAAGTGGTATTTTCAGTAAATGGAAATACATGAAAGCTCCGTGCCTTGTGGTTTCAGAGAAGAAGATGAATAACTTTCTTAGTAGTAAAATGATGAATTGTAATATATTGACCTAGTTATCTGACAGTATTATGTATGAAACAAGTAATACTATTGCTCGATCCTGTCTCCAAGTACTTACGAAGCCTATACAGGCTCAATACATCAACATTGCGGAAGGCAGGTAAAGCAGGTTGTCGGTGCTTACTGAAGAGACTGTCAGACCGAAAAGGTCAGCCGGATAAGATCGTTCATGGTACCGTGACAATTAATAGGTTTTGGGACTATCGGATGCACCTAGCATTGACGCTAACTCCGTGTCATTGACCCTAGCTCCGGATCATTGACTCTAGCTCTTACCCAAAATTGACGATAAACCAGCTCTACACTGTTTTCTGATATTAAAATTATAATACTAATACTAATATTAGTCAACTGTGTGCCAGTTGTGAGTTTGTATATTTGGTATTTAGTCATCTGTGTGCCAGTTGTGAGTTTGTATATTTGGTATTTAGGCGTTCTACAGAGGCTTGACTGTCCCAATTGACGTGTCATTTGGGATTTGGCTATAATTTGGATTGTAGGAGAATATCCCGCAGACCTTTGAGTCTTCTGTAAGCTATGATTGTTTTCTCTGAAAATATTTTGTTGAGCTGATTTGATGATTGAATTGATGCCAAGTGACGCGTTATAACCCCATTAACATCGGTGCGTATGGGTGGAAGGTAAGCAGAAATGGTGTCTTCGTTCCTCTGGCTTGTATTTGTATTGCAAAATATACTTTCTATCGTCGAACTGGCATTTTAAGTTTCCGACTCTTTGTATCTCCTGTTGACCAGGTGGTTTTAAATGTCCTTTTTCTCGGATCTCATAGCATTTGGATCCGACTGTTTGCAGTATTTTGTTAGACTGGCTGTCGTCTCAGTGGTTATAGTTTAATTTTTTGCAGTCAGAATCAAATTAAAATCTTAAATCCTAAAAATACAAAAAAACAAAAGTACAAACCATTTGTAATTAATAATAATAAATTGACATCAGGGAAGACTATCAACTTAGTTCAGTATTATCCAGTCGGTATTATATATATACTTTCGAGAGAAATAGTGGATTTTATGATTAAAATAAAACCTAATATTTTCATTGTTTATATTTCACATGAAACATATTCTAATACACCCGCATATGTGTTCGTTTTTCGTGAATATAGGATTCATTTTCATCTCGAAGTGTGAAAACTCAAATATTTTCAATCGTGCTAAAGCACTCGTGAAAATATAAGTCTTCTCTCTTCTCGACGAAAATAAATCCTATATTCACTCAAAACAAACAAATATCCTCTTATATCAGTGCACATAGCTTCTGTTGCTATTCACATGTGCTCTTGGATGCAGAGTGGCTATACCACGTGACCTTTTGATCGAGCACACGGCTAAACAATGTAAATATTCCTGCTTTTTTTCTGAGATCTTTCTAGACTGAGGCGACATAATCGTTTTAGTCAGATTGGAATATTTGGTTGTGATATAGGGTAATCTCTTTAAGTGAAAGAAGAATAACTGTGTTAGCAGCGGAGGAAAGTAGTCGCCTAGTAGAGGTATGCGTGCTGATTTTGATCGAAATCCATTCACTATTCACAAACATTCAAACAGCAATTCGTGGACCTATGTGTTTGCAACGATACTAATAAAAAGGTCTGGTATATTTGTTTGTTATAGTTGGTATCATTCAGTTCACAAATGATTGCACATGTCAAAATTTGGAAGACAAAAACACACAAGAAAATGGTGAAAGTGTATACATTGTTGATAATATGACGAGACAACTGAAAAGTATGCAAATCCTTTTGTAATTTCCGATCAATGGGCGAGATGTATAATATTTCGTGGAAAAAAAAGGTTTAAAGGGAATGTAGCGACACAGCCAAACCATCTTTATTATTGAGAGTTCTGAAATACTTGAATAAGGGTGCAAGAATTATCAAAATCGGATGACAAACAAAGAAGATATGATCATTTGAAGTTTCTATTGAAACGGATATGGAAGCGGCCATTTTGAGAGCTATGACATCACGGTTCTAAATGACCATATATGGAATATTTATAAATATGATAATGTTCTGATTTATAGGGAAAAAATGACAGCAACTGTATGAAAAATATGTAAGACTTAATGGCAATAATGCTTTATATGACCAGTAAAAAAAATCATGCATTTACAGCTATTTTCTTCATTTTTAATAATATTTATCAATATTCCATATATGGTAATTGGAACTATGATGTCATAGTTCTAAAAATGGCGGCTCCCTTAATCGTTTTGGAACAACCTTTAAATGGTCATATCTTTTTCGTTTATCATCCGATTTTGATAATTCTTTCACCTTTTTCCAAGCTTTTCAGAACTCTCAATAACAGAGCTTGTTTGGCTGTGTCGCTACATTCCCTTTAACCAGGTGCATTAGACGTATTATATCACCGTCAAACTGAATGGAGCATGTGTTGAGTTGGTATTTTGATATGCTATAATGTAGATTTCCTTGCAATCACTTCCTTGTGTAAATGGGGCGTGGGAGAGAATTTATTAGAAAATGACGAATGAAGAAATAAACTGTTTCTGTTTTATTGTTAAACTGCATGGATAAATTAAAGGAACAGTTTTAAACAGTTGGATTAAATGGACAGTAATCAAGATTATCTTTGTTGTTATATATTGACCAAACACAATTGATACTTAGTTCTGCTGTGGGAAAACAACAAAAATAAAGGAAAAAAATATTTCCATTTAAATTTTCAAATGTCTCAAACCAAGCTTAGGGCAGAAAATAAGAAAATGCTGTATCTGACATTTTAAAATTAAAATGATTTATTTCAGACATAATTATGGATGTTTTTTATTTGCAGAATTGGTCAAGTAGAAAGGAAGAGAAGAAAAAAACAACAACTAAAAACATGTTTTACTTTGTTTACGAAGGCAAAGAAAAAGAGAATTGCTGAAAAAGAAATTATTTCAGCAAAATAATCTGCCAGCGTTTAAATATAAAATAAAGATAAAATAAGGTTCACTTTGATATCAAGTCAAACAATTTAATTCGAGAAAGCATGGTAACGGTCGCTTATCTTTTAGAAAGAGCGCTCTTGCCCCGAACCCGATCATAAAGTCACTTGATTTTGCCATCGTTTGTAACATAAATGTTCCTTATGAGGCAGTTTTGGAGTCACGTGATAAATAGAATCTCACATTCGTGCCTATTTAATAGTGAACTTATACAACATGTTGAATAAAAGTATATGATGTACGACTATCAGTTGTACCCAACTCGTTTAATTATTCCAATAGTAAACATGCACTCATGCAATATCCCCTAGTCAAAGTGTAAACATAGTAAACTAGAAGTTGTATGTACAAATATTCAGGATTATTTGAGTTCTTTTTTTCTAACAGTCGTATTTCAATACACCATTTTTGAAAATGCGTATGTTTCCATATGTCTAACCACAGACAAATATGAGTAATTGGGGTTCTAAACTGTTTTAGGGGCTACTGACGATTTTAAATCTATATTCTTAAAACATAATTATACTGTCTCATGGTGGATTAGCCTGAATGTTGTTTAACCATGGGATGAATATGTGTTATTAAAATCATATATTTACCTAACATTTATTCTCTCGTGGTGGCTTATCTTGTATGTTGTACAGATATGAGTAATTTAGGTATTAATCATATGTTACAACGCATCTTCCTATTCATCTAAGCAGACATTATGCACTGTTCTTTTAATATATTATAAAATTTCTAGACATGTTGTATGCCATATATAACACTGTATGCCATATATAACACTGTTTCAACACATGTGTGTACATACTGTAAATATAGTTTGTAAGCCAACAATGTTATCTTGGATAAATAAAGATATATATATAACAATATTTTAATATTCAAATGCTTATGACTTTGAGCAACCTCTCATATCACCATCATATTCTCATGAACACTTATTCGCAGAAAAAGAAACTACGAAGCAAACAATTCAGAAATGTCTAAACTTTCTTAACATCTTACAAAAATTTAAGATTTTCAATAATTGAGCTCAAGGCCTCATTCAGCGCACTAACAGTACTTTGACTAAGCAATGTGGATTATAATTATAGTAAACACATTTTGATAAATACAAAACGAGTTTATAAATAAAAGAAATAACTAATTTAAGATTACAAGTTCTAATGTCATGAACAGTAAATACGACTGTTATCATGTAGGTGCTAATGAGTTTTATAATTAGTGTTTTATCTGATGTTGATTGTTGAGATTAATGTCCTTTTTCCATCAGTATTCCCTGGTACATTGAGGACGTTTGTATCAGTGAAGCCGTCAACCTGACATAAAACGTATTTCATCTTAATATAAACATGCTGCCGGATCAATTGTCAGAAAATTAAAAGCTACTTTACCAGGTATGTCGACCATTATTTCAATTGTGCACGCGAAGTTTTAATTAGTTGTATACGGCCTTGTCTGCCGTTATTGCGTCGTTAACTCGGATATGTTTTAATTTTCCGTCCCATGGGCCGCTAATGTAACGGGCAAAATAGATCGGTTCGCGGCGATATGGCAGTTATGTTGACGTTTCCTGGGGAAGGAAATTGACATAATATCGGAAACCAGTCTCCTAACAATACCGGATGTGGCTGATCAAGAGCAATAGAAGCTTGTAATGAAAAGTCTTTTGTGTAAAACGCATTTGGCATTTTCCTAAACGGAAATCTAGCAGTATCAGGAGTTGTAATGATAACAATAATAGCATCAATGACGTTCGGTTATGAAAGCGGGCATTCGATATGGTATTCAGTAACTGTTTCAATGCTGTGTTTATTACTAAATTTAAATTCCTTACGGTTCTGTCATGATTGTAAATAATTAAGCAAATTGTTTTAAAGAAGCATCTGTTTATAGTGCATTTATACAACCTGATTAGACGGACTAAACTTGACCGCCTGACCTTTTTGTTTAAACAACTTTTATTCAGAAACTGTCTGGTCGTTTTTGACCACATTTCACATGGATTCCGGATTTTTCACAAACTCGGCGTCCAAGACAGCCGCCGTTCCTATAAATAATTGAAACATTTAAAACATATTCTTCTGATGATCCTCTAAACTAGACTATTAAATGTTTATAAATGAAGTCCTCGGGTGCAAAAATGGCCCCGGCTCGAGGTTCCAAAGTTTTAAATTTTGCACTGCCCCAAATCTTTTCTCTAGGGTCAAATATGGTCCCACTCAAGAGGTCACAGTTTTACAAAGAGTTTATTCCCTGAGAAAAATGTTTAAAGAGGTTCCTATATAAGTTATTAATGGGTCAATACTGTGGTAAATAATGGGTTAACCCTGTGGTCACTAATGATTCAACCCTGTGGTCACTTATGGGTCAACCATATGGTCATTAATGGTTCAGCCATGTGGTCACAAATGTCCCTATGATCATTAATGGCTCTCCCCTGTGTATTAAATTATGGTCTTAACATGTGGCCAATAATGGTTTAACCATATGGTCACTAATAATTTAACCATGTGGTCACTAATGGTTCAACCATGTGGTCACTAATGGGTCAACCAAGAGGTCATTAATGGGTCAACACTGTGGTCACTAATTTATCAACACTGTGGTCACTAATGATCCAACCCTGTGGCCACTAATGGGTCAACCATGTGGTCATTAATGGTTAAACCATGTGGTCACTAATGTTAAAACCTGTGTTCATTAAAGGCTCTCCACTGTGTATTAAATAATGGTCTTAACATGTGGTCACTACTGGTTTAACCCTGTGGTCACTAATGGTTTAACCATGCGGTCACTAATGGTTCAACCATGTGGTAATTAATGGGTCAACCCTGTTTTCACTAATTGTCTTAACATGCGGCCACTAATGGTTTGACCCTGAGGTCATTAATGTTCAACCCTTTGGTCATTAATGGGTCAACCTGTGTTCACTAATTGTCTTAACCTGCGGCGACTAATGGTTTAACCCTGTGGTCACTAATGGATCAACCTGTGGTCGTTAATGGTCTAAACCAGTAATCACGAATGGCTCAATCCTGTGATCAATAATGAATCAACCCTGTGGTTACTAATGGGTCAACCCTAAGGTCACTAGTGTTTCAACCCTGTGGTCACTGCTGGGTCGACCTTGAGGTCACTAATGTTCAACCCTGTGGTCACTAATGGTTAACCCTGTGGTCACTAATGGTTCAACCCTGTGGTCACTAATGGTTCAATCATGTAGTCAATAATGGTTCAACCCGGTAATTACTAATGCTTTAACCATTGTGCTCTTTTATATTATCTTTTATACTCTTGTGTGATTTTAATGCACACAACTACATCTGGGGTTGTCAAGATATAAACGATAAAGGCAAGAAAGTTGAGGATTTCTTAGCCAAAAACAATTTGTATCTTTTTAATGATAACAAATCACATACTTATTTACATCCAGCGCTACAGGCTCTAATTCTTCCATTGATTTAACAATATGCGATCCAACGCTCTTGATGGAACATTCGTGGAGTGTTGGAGACGACCTATGTGGAAGTGACCACTTCCCGATATTTCTTGAAAATATCGCACCTCCATTTCTCGAAAAAAAAAAACGCAACGATGGAAACTGTCTGTCACCCTTTTTAATATAAAAATATACAGTATAGTTAAAAGCATCAATCCTGGTATGGATTGTTCTCTATATGTTATATGTTATCGTGCAAAAAACATGAACACTGTTGAGAGACAATTACAACAATGTATCAAACTTCAGATCTGGTCTGATGAAAATGGTTTTAAATGTTCTAAATCTAAAAGTAATTGCATGCACTTTTGTCAACTGCGTAAACATCATGAAGACGCTCATCTTACACTGGATGGTTCAACAATACCAATAGTAGATGGGACAAAATTCCTTGGTCTTATTTTGACCGTAAATTAACGTTTATACCACACCTTAAATATTTGAAGGCCAAGTGCCTTAAAGCTCCTAACTTACTTAAAGTTGTTGCAAACACTAATTGAGGAGCAGATCGAAAAGTACTTTTATAGATCTCTTATCAGGTACAAGTTGGACTACGGCTCAATAGTATATGGATCGACTCGCAAGTCATACTTGCAGATGCTCGATCCTATACATAATCAAGGATTACGAGTCGCCTTAGGTGCCTTTCGTACATCACCAGCTGAAAGTCTATATGTTGAAGTTAATGACCCTGTCTCATAGACAGGACAAATTAGCCCTTCAGTATACCATTATATTACAATCCAACCCTTCAAACCACACTTTCGATATCGTTTTTAATCCTAGTTATGAACCTCTTTTTGATCGAAAACCGACATATATACACAGATGGTTCTAAAGATGGAGATAAGGTATCTGCAGCAGCTGTTGTTCACAAACACAGCATAAATAGCCGCCTGCCTGACAAAGCCTCTATCTTTTCAGCTGACTTAAGGCAATTGAACTTGCCTTAAATTATATTCAGGAATCTGATGATGACCATTTCGTAATCTTTTCTGATTCCCTTTCATCTCTTCAAGCCCTGGATAATGTGAAACATGATAACCCAGTTGTGCTTCAACTTTTACAAAAGTACAATTCTCTTATAGTTGATAATGTTATTATTTTCTGCTGTCTTCCAAGCCATGCAGTAATACGTGGTAATGATAGAGCTGATAGTGCTGCTAAGGCAGAATTAGGTTTACATAAAGCTAATGCCAAATTACCTTATACTGATTTTAAAAGTTGTATTAAGGCATATATTCGTAACTCTTGGCAAGCCGCTTGGGATTTGTCAAAGAACAATAAACTCCATTCGAGTACACCGTTATTCGAAGAACGGCGTCCTTCTAGTAGACCCATTCGTCGAGAAGAAGTTTGTTCTAGCCCGGTGCAGGATAGGTCATACACGTTATACTCATGCATATTTATTACAAGGTGAGCAATTACCACAATGTATACCCTGTTTTCCACCGTTAACTGTCAAACATGTCTTGTTGGAATGTGTAGACTTTGATCCTATGCGGCAAAGGTGCTACACAGTTAATACTAGGAAAGAGTTATTTTTTAGACATGTTTATATTTCCTGAAAGAAATCAGACTTTATAAATCATTATAATATGTTCTTATATATATTTACTTGTTTACACACCCGTTGACGGGCATCTGTTGATTTACATATATACATATTCTATATTACTACCATATCATCACTTACTTGTAAATGGTTTTATCTTTATATATTTACCTTAATATTTAATGACGACTTCATTTCTTCATCTCGTCTAACGATCCTACATACGAAGTGATGCATACGATGGGGGAGGGTTCTAACTGATCGTTTTATCTATCGATCCTACATAAACAGCTATTCGTGCGATTGTGGGTGGGTGGGTGGGGGGGGGGGGGGGGGGGGGGGGGGGGGGGGGAGGTTCTAACGATCCTACATACGAAGGTATGCATACGATGGGGGGAGTGTTCTAACTGATCGTTTTATCTATCGATCCTACATAAACAGCTATTCGTGCGATGGGGGAGGATTCTAACGATCCTACATACGAAGGTATGCATACGATGGGGGGAGGGTTCTAACTGATCGTTTTATCTATCGATCCTACATAAACAGCTGTTCGTGCGATTGTGGGGGGGGGGGGGGGGGGGGGGGGGAGGTTCTAACGATCCTACATACGAAGGTATGCATACGATGGGGGAGTGTTCTAACTGATCGTTTTATCTATCGATCCTACATAAACAGCTATTCGTGCGATGGGGGAGGATTCTAACGATCCTACATACGAAGGTATGCATACGATGGGGGAGGGTTCTAACTGATCGTTTTATCTATCGATCCTACATAAACAGCTGTTCGTGCGATTGTGGGGGGGGGGGGGGGAGGTTCTAACGATCCTACATACGAAGGTATGCATACGATGGGGGAGGGTTCTAACTGATCGTTTTATCTATCGATCCTACATAAACAGCTATTCGTGCGATTGGGGGGTGGGGGGTGGGGGGGGGGGGGGGTGGGGGGGATTCTAACGATCCTACATACGAAGGTATGCATACGATGGGGGAAGGTCTAAATGATCGTTTAATCTACAGATCGTTCGTTAGAAGCTCTGCACAATATGGGGTATGAGTCCGACTGATCGTTTAAATCCCTCTCCAGTGGGGCTGTGGCATTTAAAAAGAGTTCAGATTAAAGATCCTGCATGTCAAGCTCTGCATTTCAGACTGGTGCACGTGGGATGATGACTGTCATTTGTTCTAAGCCTGATATCTGCTCACAGTAGTTACAAATGGAAAAGCCTTAAAGTGTGAAGCTTTGTATACAGTGCTTTGGGGGGTATAGAATCACTTGGGTTAAACGTCTAATTTTAAAGTGAAAGGAAAATGTTTATTTAATTTCTGATTTAGATTTACCCTTTTAGTTGTATGATAGCAACATTTCTAAAATTATTGTCCTGAAACTGTGATTTTTTAATAGGCGTTTTTGCACCAATATTTACATAATTTCATTTTATCCTTAAAAGTGGCAACCTTCAACAAGTTACCTTAATTGATGATTGCATTTTGATTTTTGTCCCTTACATTTGCCAAAACAGTAAATATATCTTTCTGAGTTTATTGTGACAGTATGATTTTTTCGTTTCCAAATCACACTTCATTCAGGTAGTATAGAATCATTTTTTCTGAGAGGTGTTGCACGTAGTGATATATTTTGCATGGAAAAATGTCCCAAATAATTTCACCGTTGAATAAATGTATGCTTATATGATATATCTTCAAGCCTGGAAAGTTTTAAAATAATCTAACATATATGAGCTGAGAAAACTGAATTTAAACAGGAAATGATTCTTTACTACCAATGATTCTATACACCTCAAAGCACTGTATGTGTTTAAATCACTCACCTATTTTATATAAGGTGTGCATAAGTTTACCCAGTGCTGAAGCTATCTTGATATCGTCTCTAGAGACATGTTTAAATCAAAGTTTTTAATTAATCATCCTAAATTGGTTTGCACCATTTTTGTATCAAAGTCGATAGCTTAAAAATACTTTTATCGAAGTATGATCACCCCCTTCAGCCGATCGACGTCATCACCCCAGTATGGTGTAGACTCCACATCAATGATATACGATTTATTTCCATAATGGTGACATCCGAATTCCCCTGCCGTCGCTTCAGCATTTATATCGACGATATGATGCTTTTTATCATTTACTCTATTAAGTTGATTGAGTAAAATTTATTCGGTAAAGAGCGCAATAATTTTCTATTGAAATCCATCTCGTGATTTCCCATGGCGCCGCTCCTGTATCGAGGAGACGCGTTCATGTCTCTCAAATGTCGCTCAAACTAGAGATATCAATGTTTCCTCTCAACCAGTTCAATCTTAGTGGCTCAATGAATCACGTGTTTACCTTCGTTTGATCAGAACTAGTTTATTAGAAAGCGAGGTGATTTCATTATTGCTTTCTTCATATACTAGTACATTGTGTTTACATTATATACAAAGCATGTACATACGATTTAAAGATGAATATCGCCCGTTTTATACTAAAATTAATTATATTTGACCGAAAAAAATCATTTTACAATTGCCGGAAGTTCAGAGTAGATCTATCAGGATCACTATGTATCCGTCCGTCCGTCCGTCCGTCGTTAACTTTTGCTTTAAACAAGTTATTCTAAGAAACAACCTGGCCGATTTTGACGGAAATTCACATGGATAATCCTTATATAGGGAAGCACTATCGTCTTCTCTGATGGCAGAAAGCTCTCATTTATCGTCTTCTCTGATGGCAGAAAGCTCTCATTTATCGTCTTCTCTGATGGCAGAAAGCTCTCATTTAGCATGTATGGTCCTCTACAAGGTTTGTTAAAATGATGAAACTGAGGTCATATTTGACCCTGCACGAGAGTTCACAGTTTAACATAGGATTATATTGTTAAACATGTTTAGTTTAAATTTTTTATTTTATATGGAAAGTAACGAAAGCTCTGTGAAAATATTTTAATAATTCTCGATATCTACCTAGGTAGAACCAGTACTAAGCAAATGCAGATTAAGTGTCTTGCTCAGGGACACAACACGTATGGTCATGGCGGGGATCTTACCCACGACTTTTCGATATTGGGTCCAACGCTCAACCACTAGACCGCAGCGCTCCACATCTGCATTGAAACTATAAAGCGCCATTTGCCCGACCCCGATTATTACAGACTTATATAGCGTTATAAATGGAAATCTTAAAAGATATCTAAAACTACAAGGGCTTAAGGTCGAATATTTATAATAACGAATGATATAAACAGAAGCGTATGATCCGCTATCAATTGTTGTCAATTCGCCCAATGGTTCAGTTTTGGATAGACTGATATAGACATCTTAAAAAACACACAAAAAAACCCATCTCTGAAACGTCTAGAGTTCCAGTAGTTTGCATGTAGCTTAGGGTCCGCAACGAGGTTTGTTCACATGATGACTCTGGGGTCAAATTTGGACCCCATGGGTTAGAGTTTTACATAGAGAACTTAAGAACTTCTTAGATATGACTGGATTGAAACCCGTAAGATTGCCGGATCTACTCCTGCTGATTAAAGCAGCAATAATCACACGGTATTAAAAGGACTGGAAGAGAAAATATACACAGAACTACATGTGTATACCGGTGACGTGTTGATGTTAGAGCAAGAGTCATGCATATGGTAATACATAGCAAAATATGATTCATATAAATAGTATTTATCTCAAATTCTGAACTCATCTATAGTCAAATTGTAAAAGAACTTTAATGATGTATGTATATAGTCTTGTTGATCCATTATATATATAGATATATGTTAACGTTCGTTAATGTTAAATTTTGAATTTGTATTATATGTTATATTATATGTATATGCTCTCCTGTACATTGGAGGAAATAAAGAATCTATCTAAATGTGGCAGCCCTACAAGGCGAGTATTAAATGTGAAGTCAGCTCGTTTGTAAATGTGGCAGCACTACAAGGCGAGTATTAAATGTTAAGTCAGCTCGTTTGTAAATGTGGCAGCCCTACAAGGCGAGTATTAAATATGAAGTCAGCTCGTTTGTAAATGTGGCAGCACTACAAGGCGAGTATTAAATGTGAAGTCAGCTCGTTTGTAAATGTGGAAACACTACAAGGCGAGTATTAAATGTTAAGTCAGCTCGTTTGTAAATGTGGCAGCCCTACAAGGCGAGGTATTAAATGTGAAGTCAGCTCGTTTGTAAATGTGGCAGCACTACAAGGCGAGTATTAAATGTTAAGTCAGCTCGTTTGTAAATGTGGCAGCACTACAAGGCGAGTATTAAATGTTAAGTCAGCTCGTTTGTAAATGTGGCAGCACTACAAGGCGAGTATTAAATGTTAAGTCAGCTCGTTTGTAAATGTGGCAGCCCTACAAGGCGAGTATTAAATATGAAGTCAGCTCGTTTGTAAATGTGGCAGCACTACAAGGCGAGTATTAAATGTGAAGTCAGCTCGTTTACAAGGCGAGTATTAAATGTTAAGTCAGCTCGTTTGTAAATGTGGCAGCCCTACAAGGCGAGTATTAAATGTGAAGTCAGCTCGTTTGTAAATGTGGCAGCACTACAAGGCGAGTATTAAATGTTAAGTCAGCTCGTTTGTAAATGTGGCAGCACTACAAGGCGAGTATTAAATGTGAAGTCAGCTCGTTTGTAAATGTGGCAGCACTACAAGGCGAATATTAAATGTTAAGTCAGCTCGTTTGTAAATGTGGCAGCACTACAAGGCGAGTATTAAATGTGAAGTCAGCTCGTTTGTAAATGTGGCAGCACTACAAGGCGAGTAGTAAATGTGAAGTCAGCTCGTTTGTAAATGTGGCAGCACTACAAGGCGAGTATTAAATGTTAAGTCAGCTCGTTTGTAAATGTGGCAGCCCTACAAGGCGAGTATTAAATGTGAAGTCAGCTCGTTTGTAAATGTGGCAGCACTACAAGGCGAGTATTAAATGTTAAGTCAGCTCGTTTGTAAATGTGGCAGCCCTACAAGGCGAGTATTAAATATGAGGTCAGCTCGTTTGTAAATGTGGCAGCACTACAAGGCGAGTATTAAATGTGAAGTCAGCTCGTTTGTAAATGTGGCAGCACTACAAGGCGAGTATTAAATGTGAAGTCAGCTCGTTTGTAAATGTGGCAGCCCTACAAGGCGAGTATTAAATGTGAAGTCAGCTCGTTTGTAAATGTGGCAGCACTACAAGGCGAGTATTAAATGTGAAGTCAGTTCGTTTGTAAATGTGGCAGCCCTACAAGGCGAGTATTAAATGTGAAGTCAGCTCGTTTGTAAATGTGGCAGCACTACAAGGCGAGTATTAAATGTTAAGTCAGCTCGTTTGTAAATGTGGCAGCCCTACAAGGCGAGTATTAAATGTGAAGTCAGCTCGTTTGTAAATGTGGCAGCACTACAAGGCGAGTATTAAATGTGAAGTCAGCTCGTTTGTAAAAATGAATGGGAAACGTCTTTTCGTTAATATTTGAAAACGGTGGCGTTTAATTATCACCTTTACAGGCCAGTAACGCCATTAACGGTACACCGAGGTGTCAATAGTCGTCAATAATTCATCCCGACCGAGTCATAATCCTTGCATATCTTTTGTTGAAGCTGCACATCGGAATATTGTATTATTGTATGCAAGAAAATAAAAATGATTTATTTTACGATTCAGACAGATTTTATGCCTAATATGTTTTTTTTAATTCTTTAAAAGGCACGTGTTGCTTTGTACTTTTATGAGAGTGAAATTCAAATACGCATCTGCAACAGAATACAGAATACGAAATGCGTCCGAATGAGAATATCTATGCAACTAATTAACATCCATTCGAAACCAACACCCGTGTGTGTACATATTAAGAGACACTCACTATGCATGTTCATAACGCTGATTCGTAAGATTGCCATGCGAAGCCTTCACTACATATCAGGTAACTACCATATTGTATTTATGTAATACTTTCACGAAGTTTCAGTGTTTAAAAAACACTAAACCGCCAAATTTCACTACAAAACCGTCCTTCCAAACTATCTCCATTTGTAGAGGTAACAAAATAATGCACGTGTGCCGATTAAAAGTCTATATTTATTCACGAGTACTACAAATAACTGAAAATGCGTCAAATTAATAAATTCATAATTGGACGCTTTGCTTCGGCAACGATAACAATTGTCCGGCCGGTTATATTGTACTTATAGAGTTCGGATTGTAGTTGTAGAGTTGGATTGTAGTTATAGAGTTCGGATTGTAGTTATAGAGTTCGGATTCGCTGTTATAGAGTTCGGATTGTAGTTATAGAGTTCGGATTGCAGTTATAGAGTTCCGATTGTAGTTATAGAGTTTGGATTCGCTGTTACAGAGTTCGGATTGTAGTTATAGAGTTCGGATTCGCTGTTATAGAGTTCGGATTGTAGTTCTAGAGCTCGGATTGTAGTTCTAGAGTTCGGATTGTAGTTATAGAGTAATATAGTTCGGTATTGTAGTTATAGAGTTCGGATTGTAGAGAGTTCGGATTGTAGTTATAGAGTTCGGATTGTAGTAGATCGAATTGCAGTTATAGAGTTCGGATTGTAGTTATAGAGTTCGGATTGTAGTTATGGAGTTCGGATTCGCTGTTATAGAGTTCGGATTCGCTGTAATAGAGTTCGGATTGTAGTTATAGAGTTATGATTGTAGTTATAGAGTTCGGATTGTATTTATAGAGTTCGGATTGTAGTTATAGAGTTCGGATTCGCTGTTTTAGAGTTCGGATTGTAGTTATAGAGTTCGGAATGTAGTTATAGAGTTCGGATTTGCTGTTATAGAGTTTGAATTGTAGTTATAGAGTTCGGATTGTAGTTATAGAGTTCGGATTTGCTGTTATAGAGTTAGGATTGTAGTTATAGAGTGCGGATTGTAGTTATAGAGTTCGGATTCACTGTTATAGAGTTCCGAGTCGCTGAGTATTTCCAGTGTTTGCTGTTTTTATTCTATGTAATAAATAAATGGACATTACCGGGCACATATAACACTTCACCGATACACTACCGGACAAACATAACAATTCACTGATACACAACCGGACAAATATAACAATTCACTGATACACAACCGGACAAATATAACAATTTACTGATATACTACTGGACAAATAAAAGCTTCACTGATACACAGCAGGATAAATACAACAATTCACTGATACACAACCGGAAAAATATAACAATTCACTGATACACTACCGGAAAAAATATAACACTTGATTGATACACTGCAGGACAAATATAACAATTGACTGATACACTACCGGACACTTATAACAATTCGCTGATACACTACCGGATATATAACAATTGACTGATACACTACCGGGCAAATATAACAATTAACACATACACTACCGGACAAATATAACAATTCACTGATACACTACCGGACACATATAAAACTTCACTGATACACAACCCGACGAATATAACAATTCGCTTATACACCACCGGACAAATATAACAAATGTCTGCTACACTACCGGACAAATGTAAGACTTGACTGATATACTGCCGGATAAATATGACAATTCACTGACACACTACCGGACACATACAACAATTCATTGATACACAACCGGACAAATATAACATTTGGCTGATACACTACCGGACACATATAACACTTGATTGATACACTACAGGACAAATATAAAGTTTGACTGATTCCCCTTCGGACAAATATAACAATTCGCTGATACACTACCGGATAAATATAACAATTCACTAATACACTACCGGACAAATATAACAATTCATTAATACACTACCGGACAAATATAAAAGTTCAATGATAAACTACCGAACAGATATAACAATTGACTGATACACTACCGGATAAATAAAACAATTCGCTGATACACTACCGGATAAATATAACAATTCGCTGATACACTACCGGAAATATAACAATTGACTGATACACTACCGGACAAACATAACAATTGACTGATACACTACCGGACACATATAACAATTCACTGATACACTACCGGACAAATATAACAATTTACTGATACACTACCGGGCAAATATAACAATTGGCTGATACACTACCGGGCAAATATAACAATTCACTGATACACTACCGGACAAATATAACAATTTACTGATACACTACCGGGCAAATATAACAATTGGCTGATACACTACCGGGCAAATATAACAATTTGCTGATACACTACTGGACAAATATAACAAATGGCTTATACAATACCGGACAAATATAACAATCCACTGATACACTACCGGTCAAATATAAAACTTCACTGATACACAACCGGATGAATATAACAATTCGCTGAAATACTACCGGACAAATATAACAATTGACTGCTACACTACCGGACAAATATAACACTTGACTGATATACTACCGGACAAAGATAACAATTCACTGACACACTACCGGACACATATAACAATTCATTGATACACAACCGGACAAATATAACAATTCACTAATACACTACCGGACAAATATAACAATTCATTAATACACTACCGGACAAATATAACAATTCAATGATAAACTACCGGACAAATATAACAATTGACTGATACACTACCGGACAAATATAACAATTCGCTGATACACTACTGGATAAATATAACAATTCACTGATACACAACCGAACAAATATAACAATTCACTGATACACTACCGGACAAATATAAAGCTTCACTGATACACTACCAGACAAATATAACAATTCATTGATACGCAACCGGACAAATATAACAATTCACTGATACACTGCAAGAGAAATATAACAATTCACTGCTACACTAAGGGACAAGTATAACATTTTACTGATACACTAACGGACAAATATAACAATTCGCTGATACACTACCGGACAAATATAACAATTCACTGATACACTACCGGATAAGTATTACAATTAACTGATACACTACCGAATAAATATTACAATTGAATGATACAATACCGGACAAATACTACCGGATACATATAACAATTGACTGATATACTACCGGACAAATATAACAATTCACTGATACACTACCGGGCAAATATAACAATTCACTGATACACTACCGGAAAATATAGCAATCTACTGATATACTACCGAAAATATAAGAATACAGCAATTGTCTGATACACTACCGGACACATATAACAATTCACTGATACACTACCGGAAATATATATCAATTCAGTGTATAGAGAATAATAAATGGATATTTTCATATTACACCCTATATCAGACCGGAGACGCCATATCAGCTGATATGGGTCGTGGGCCTGATATAGAGTGTGATATGAAAATACCCATTGTTTAATTCTATTTACAATATACTTCAGCTTTGTTGAAATGTCAGCTTCAGCTCACTCACTACGCTGGGGAAAAATAAAATTCAAGATGTTTGAGTCCAAGAATCAGACTTAAAGATTCGAACTCAGATTCAACAAAAAAAGAATCCACGGATACACTATCGGACATATATAACAATCGATTTCCATGAAGCGCGTTAGTTTATTTGGATGCTATATCTTTCAACAGAAAGTATTAAGAGAATGTAAACTATTAATTGAGGTTCTAACAAAACACGAACGATTACAGATTATTTAAAAATAAAACAAAAACATATGGAAATAGAACCCCATGCTACATTTGATCCGTAAATCGGTTCTTCAAACTCTTCAAACTGATCTTGCTGGCTTTTCCGTGCGACACGTTTAAGTAAGTTGTCTATTGTTTGGTTTACCCACCTATGCGATTGAGAGTATGCGCCATAATAACCTTCTCTTCATAACGCGGTCTCACATAGCCCACAGTGTTCCGCGGAGAAACTATCTCATAATCCGAATTGATTTTGGACCTCTGGTCCAGACTGGGATTGATTTTCGACAAAATCCATTCTGTGTCACGCGATGTTTTGTGAGAATTGCAGGTAAACTTATTTCTCAAAGACCGGTACAAACACGTGCGTATTAATTATTCATATATTTCTATTGTAATGGTTATTATTTATTGTCCGACTACCGTGAAAATATGGTATCTTTATCACAGCAGATATGCTTTTGTTTGGCAGGTGCCGCGGATTGCACAAGGTATGAAACCACCAATAACTTCCCCCATTGAAACCAGTGCTAAAATGTCGCATATGATTTGCCAATCTGCTGTTCGTCAATATTCTACGAATATAATATTATATTACCGAGAAGCACATTGATGATTTGCTCCAACTTCACAATGCAGCAGTGTACTTTTCATTTATGAATACTAGCTTTCCGTTTGAAAAAAAAACAACAGAAAATGTGGGGTCATAAGACATGTAAAATATTTTGTTTATTTACTAAACAGGTTAATGGTACAGCTGTTTGTATTGATAGTTGCTCACAAAGTGTATGCATAGATTCAGAAGATGGAAAA
>JAWPHD010022575.1:0-24665 GCA_037043455.1 Cyrtodaria siliqua | reverse complement strand
ACGTGTACGGGAAAAATAGGTGAAAAAGACATAGATAACATAGATTTTACTCGATCTTAATAGTACATAGTGACTCTATTATTCATAAATTAAGTAATACGTATAGAAACTATGTACGAATATTCATCCAGTGCTTGTTGTTATGAATTGTTAAAATGACTATTCTTATAATATATGCACAAACCTGTATCAAACACAACGTTATTCGCTTCTCAAGTGAGCCAGAAGTGTGCATGTACAAGCCATGACATCCAACAATGCGCTTCCACGTAAGTTTTTCATATGTATACGCACTTTCAACAGATATGCACAAGTCAGAAATGAAACTGGCACTCTATGGCACGCAGAATGATACTTGTTGACATTTCCATTGCCAAGGAAGTAATACGTGTACGGGAAAATAGGTGAAACAGAGATAACTTAGATTATTACGCGATCTGATAGTACATATGATTATTATTCATAATAGTAATACGTATAGAATATGTACAATATTATCTGGCTTGTTGTTATGATTGTTAATAATATGACTTTTATCATTAATTGCAGCAAACCTGTATCAAGACACAACGTTAAATCGCTTCTCAAGTGAGCCCAGAAGTTGCATGTACAAGCCATGACAAGCCAACAATGCGTTCCACCGTAAGGTTTTCACATGTATACGTCTACTTTCAACAGATATGCACACATCAGAAATGAAACGGGCACTCTATGGCACGCAGAAATGATACTTGTTGACATTTCATTGCCAAGGGACGTAATACGTGTACGGGAAAATAGGTGAAACAGAGATAACTTAGATTTTTACGCGATCTGATAGTACATATGATTATTATTCATAATAGTAATACGTATAGAATATGTACAATATTATCTGGCTTGTGTTGTATGATTGTTAATATGACTATTGTTATAACTATTGCAGCAAACCTGTATCAAGACACAACGTTAATCGCTTCTCAAGTGAGCCCCAGAAATTGCATGTACAAGCCATGACAAGCCAACAATGCGTTCCACCGTAAGTTTTCATATGTATACGTACTTTCAACAGATATGCACAAGTCAGAAATGAAACGTGCACTCTATGGCACGCAGAATGATACTTGTTGACATTTCATTGCCAAGGGACCGTAATACGTGTACGGGAAAATAGGTGAAACAGAGATAACTTAGATTTTTACGCGATCTGATAGTACATATGATTATTATTCATAATAGTAAATACGTATAGAATATGTACAATATTATCTGCTTGTTGTTATGATTGTTAATATGACTATTGTTATAATTATTGCAGCAAACCTGTATCAAGACACAACGTTAATCGCTTCTCAAGTGAGCCCAGAAGTTGCATGTACAAGCCATGACAAGCCAACAATGCGTTCCACCGTAAAGTTCTTCATATGTATATACGCACTTTCAACAGATATGCACACATCAGAAATGAAACGTGCACTCTATGGCACGCAGAATGATACTTGTTGACATTTCATTGCCAAGGGACGTAATACGTGTACGGGAAAATAGGTGAAACAGAGATAACTTAGATTTTTACGCGATCTGATAGTACATATGATTATTATTCATAATAGTAATACGTATAGAATATGTACAATATTATCTGGCTTGTTGTTATGATTGTTAATATGACTATTGTCTATAATTATTGCAGCAAACCTGTATCAAGACACAACGTTAATCGCTTCTCAAGTGAGCCCAGAAGTTGCATGTACAAGCCATGACAAGCCAACAATGCGTTCCACCGTAAGTTTTTCATATGTATACGCACTTTCAACAGATATGCACACATCAGAAATGAAACGTGCACTCTATGGCACGCAGAATGATACTTGTTGACATTTCATTGCCAAGGGACGTAATACGTGTACGGGAAACATAGGTGAAACAGAGATAACTTAGATTTTACGCGATCTGATAGTACATATGATTATTATTCATAATAGTAATACGTATAGAATATGTACAATATTATCTGGCTTGTTGTTATGATTGTTAATATGACTATTGTTATAATTATTGCAGCAAACCTGTATCAAGACACAACGTTAATCGCTTCTCAAGTGAGCCCAGAAGTTGCATGTACAAGCCATGACAAGCCAACAATGCGTTCCACCGTAAGTTTTTCATATGTATACGCACTTTCAACAGATATGCACACATCAGAAATGAAACGTGCACTCTATGGCACGCAGAATGATACTTGTTGACATTTCATTGCCAAGGGACGTAATACGTGTACGGGAAAATAGGTGAAACAGAGATACTTAGATTTTACGCGATCTGATAGTACATATGATTATTATTCATAATAGTAATACGTATAGAATATGTACAATATTATCTGGCTTGTTGTTATGATTGTTAATTATGACTATTGTTATAATTATTGCAGCAAACCTGTATCAAGACACAACGTTAATCGCTTCTCAAGTGAGCCCAGAAGTTGCATGTACAAGCCATGACAAGCCAACAATGCGTTCCACCGTAAGTTTTTCATATGTATACCGCACTTTCAACAGATATGCACACATCAGAAATGAAACGTGCACTCTATGGCACGCAGAATGATACTTGTTGACATTTCATTGCCAAGGGACGTAATACGTGTACGGGAAAATAGGTGAAACAGAGATAACTTAGATTTTTACGCGATCTGATAGTACATATGATTATTATTCATAATAGTAATACGTATAGAATATGTACAATATTATCTGGCTTGTTGTTATGATTGTTAATATGACTATTGTTATAATTATTGCAGCAAACCTGTATCAAGACACAACGTTAATCGCTTCTCAAGTGAGCCCAGAAGTTGCATGTACAAGCCATGACAAGCCAACAATGCGTTCCACCGTAAGTTTTTCATATGTATACGCACTTTCAACAGATATGCACACATCAGAAATGAAACGTGCACTCTATGGCACGCAGAATGATACTTGTTGACATTTCATTGCCAAGGGACGTAATACGTGTACGGGAAAATAGGTGAAACAGAGATAACTTAGATTTTTACGCGATCTGATAGTACATATGATTATTATTCATAATAGTAATACGTATAGAATATGTACAATATTATCTGGCTTGTTGTTATGATTGTTAATATGACTATTGTTATAATTATTGCAGCAAACCTGTATCAAGACACAACGTTAATCGCTTCTCAAGTGAGCCCAGAAGTTGCATGTACAAGCCATGACAAGCCAACAATGCGTTCCACCGTAAGTTTTTCATATGTATAACGCACTTTCAACAGATATGCACACATCAGAAATGAAACGTGCACTCTATGGCACGCAGAATGATACTTGTTGACATTTCATTGCCAAGGGACGTAATACGTGTACGGGAAAATAGGTGAAACAGAGATAACTTAGATTTTTACGCGATCTGATAGTACATATGATTATTATTCATAATAGTAATACGTATAGAATATGTACAATATTATCTGGCTTGTTGTTATGATTGTTAATATGACTATTGTTATAATTATTGCAGCAAACCTGTATCAAGACACAACGTTAATCGCTTCTCAAGTGAGCCCAGAAGTTGCATGTACAAGCCATGACAAGCCAACAATGCGTTCCACCGTAAGTTTTTCATATGTATACGCACTTTCAACAGATATGCACACATCAGAAATGAAACGTGCACTCTATGGCACGCAGAATGATACTTGTTGATATTTCATTGCCAAGGGACGTAATACGTGTACGGGAAAATAGGTGAAACAGAGATAACTTAGATTTTTACTCGATCTGATAGTACATATGATTATTATTCATAATAGTAATACGTATAGAATATGTACAATATTATCTGGCTTGTTGTTATGATTGTTAATATGACTATTGTTATAATTATTGCAGCAAACCTGTATCAAGACACAACGTTAATCGCTTCTCAAGTGAGCCCAGAAGTTGCATGTACAAGCCATGACAAGCCAACAATGCGTTCCACCGTAAGTTTTTCATATGTATACGCACTTTCAACAGATATGCACAAGTCAGAAATGAAACGGGCAACTCTATGGCACGCAGAATGATACTTGTTGACATTTCATTGCCAAGGAAGTAATACGTGTACGGGAAAATAGGTGAAACAGAGATAACTTAGATTTTTACGCGATCTGATAGTACATATGATTATTATTCATAATAGTAATACGTATAGAATATGTACAATATTATCTGGCTTGTTGTTATGATTGTTAATATGACTATTGTTATAATTATTGCAGCAAACCTGTATCAAGACACAACGTTAATCGCTTCTCAAGTGAGCCCAGAAGTTGCATGTACAAGCCATGACAAGCCAACAATGCGTTCCACCGTAAGTTTTTCATATGTATACGCACTTTCAACAGATATGCACAAGTCAGAAATGAAACGGGCACTCTATGGCACGCAGAATGATACTTGTTGACATTTCATTGCCAAGGAAGTAATACGTGTACGGGAAAATAGGTGAAACAGAGATAACTTAGATTTTTACGCGATCTGATAGTACATATGATTATTATTCATAATAGTAATACGTATAGAATATGTACAATATTATCTGGCTTGTTGTTATGATTGTTAATATGACTATTGTTATAATTATTGCAGCAAACCTGTATCAAGACACAACGTTAATCGCTTCTCAAGTGAGCCCAGAAGTTGCATGTACAAGCCATGACAAGCCAACAATGCGTTCCACCGTAAGTTTTTCATATGTATACGCACTTTCAACAGATATGCACACATCAGAAATGAAACGTGCACTCTATGGCACGCAGAATGATACTTGTTGACATTTCATTGCCAAGGGACGTAATACGTGTACGGGAAAATAGGTGAAACAGAGATAACTTAGATTTTTACGCGATCTGATAGTACATATGATTATTATTCATAATAGTAATACGTATAGAATATGTACAATATTATCTGGCTTGTTGTTATGATTG
Organism: Cyrtodaria siliqua; assembly: GCA_037043455.1. Taxonomy (NCBI): domain Eukaryota; kingdom Metazoa; phylum Mollusca; class Bivalvia; order Adapedonta; family Hiatellidae; genus Cyrtodaria; species Cyrtodaria siliqua. The sequence continues at coordinate 19,684 of JAWPHD010022575.1, read as the reverse complement.
TTAATATGACTATTGTTATAATTATTGCAGCAAACCTGTATCAAGACACAGCGTTAATCGCTTCTCAAGTGAGCCCAGAGAGTTGCATGTACAAGCCATGACAAGCCAACAATGCGTTCCACCGTAAGTTTTTCATAATGTATACGCACTTTCAACAGATATGCACACATCAGAAATGAAACGTGTACTCTATGGCACGCAGAATGATACTTGTTGACATTTCATCCAAGGGACGTAATACGTGTACGGGAAAATAGGTGAAACAGAGATAACTTAGATTTTTACGCGATCTGATAGTACATATGATTATTATTCATAATAGTAATACGTATAGAATATGTACAATATTATCTGGCTTGTTGTTATGATTGTTAATATGACTATTGTTATAATTATTGCAGCAAACCTGTATCAAGACACAACGTTAATCGCTTCTCAAGTGAGCCCAGAAGTTGCATGTACAAGCCATGACAAGCCAACAATGCGTTCCACCGTAAGTTTTTCATATGTATACGCACTTTCAACAGATATGCACACATCAGAAATGAAACGTGCACTCTATGGCACGCAGAATGATACTTGTTGACATTTCATTGCCAAGGGACGTAATACGTGTACGGGAAAATAGGTGAAACAGAGATAACTTAGATTTTTACGCGATCTGATAGTACATATGATTATTATTCATAATAGTAATACGTATAGAATATGTACAATATTATCTGGCTTGTTGTTATGATTGTTAATATGACTATTGTTATAATTATTGCAGCAAACCTGTATCAAGACACAACGTTAATCGCTTCTCAAGTGAGCCCAGAAGTTGCATGTACAAGCCATGACAAGCCAACAATGCGTTCCACCGTAAGTTTTTCATATGTATACGCACTTTCAACAGATATGCACACATCAGAAATGAAACGTGCACTCTATGGCACGCAGAATGATACTTGTTGACATTTCATTGCCAAGGGACGTAATACGTGTACGGGAAAATAGGTGAAACAGAGATAACTTAGATTTTCACGCGATCTGATAGTACATATGATTATTATTCATAATAGTAATACGTATAGAATATGTACAATATTATCTGGCTTGTTGTTATGATTGTTAATATGACTATTGTTATAATTATTGCAGCAAACCTGTATCAAGACACAACGTTAATCGCTTCTCAAGTGAGCCCAGAAGTTGCATGTACAAGCCATGACAAGCCAACAATGCGTTCCACCGTAAGTTTTTCATATGTATACGCACTTTCAACAGATATGCACACATCAGAAATGAAACGTGCACTCTATGGCACGCAGAATGATACTTGTTGACATTTCATTGCCAAGGGACGTAATACGTGTACGGGAAAATAGGTGAAACAGAGATAACTTAGATTTTTACGCGATCTGATAGTACATATGATTATTATTCATAATAGTAATACGTATAGAATATGTACAATATTATCTGGCTTGTTGTTATGATTGTTAATATGACTATTGTTATAATTATTGCAGCAAACCTGTATCAAGACACAACGTTAATCGCTTCTCAAGTGAGCCCAGAAGTTGCATGTACAAGCCATGACAAGCCAACAATGCGTTCCACCGTAAGTTTTTCATATGTATACGCACTTTCAACAGATATGCACACATCAGAAATGAAACGGGCACTCTATGGCACGCAGAATGATACTTGTTGACATTTCATTGCCAAGGAAGTAATACGTGTACGGGAAAATAGGTGAAACAGAGATAACTTAGATTTTTACGCGATCTGATAGTACATATGATTATTATTCATAATAGTAATACGTATAGAATATGTACAATATTATCTGGCTTGTTGTTATGATTGTTAATATGACTATTGTTATAATTATTGCAGCAAACCTGTATCAAGACACAACGTTAATCGCTTCTCAAGTGAGCCCAGAAGTTGCATGTACAAGCCATGACAAGCCAACAATGCGTTCCACCGTAAGTTTTTCATATGTATACGCACTTTCAACAGATATGCACAAGTCAGAAATGAAACGGGCACTCTATGGCACGCAGAATGATACTTGTTGACATTTCATTGCCAAGGAAGTAATACGTGTACGGGAAAATAGGTGAAACAGAGATAACTTAGATTTTTACGCGATCTGATAGTACACATGATTATTATTCATAATAGTAATACGTATAGAATATGTACAATATTATCTGGCTTGTTGTTATGATTGTTAATATGACTATTGTTATAATTATTGCAGCAAACCTGTATCAAGACACAACGTTAATCGCTTCTCAAGTGAGCCCAGAAGTTGCATGTACAAGCCATGACAAGCCAACAATGCGTTCCACCGTAAGGTTTTCATATGTATACGCACTTTCAACAGATATGCACACATCAGAAATGAAACGTGCACTCTATGGCACGCAGAATGATACTTGTTGACATTTCATTGCCAAGGGACGTAATACGTGTACGGGAAAATAGGTGAAACAGAGATAACTTAGATTTTTACGCGATCTGATAGTACATATGATTATTATTCATAATAGTAATACTTATAGAATATGTACAATATTATCTGGCTTGTTGTTATGATTGTTAATATGACTATTGTTATAATTATTGCAGCAAACCTGTATCAAGACACAACGTTAATCGCTTCTCAAGTGAGCCCAGAAGTTGCATGTACAAGCCATGACAAGCCAACAATGCGTTCCACCGTAAGTTTTTCATATGTATACGTACTTTCAACAGATATGCAGAAGTCAGAAATGAAACGGGCACTCTATGGCACGCAGAATGATACTTGTTGACATTTCATTGCCAAGGGACGTAATACGTGTACGGGAAAATAGGTGAAACAGAGATAACTTAGATTTTACGCGATCTGATAGTACATATGATTATTATTCATAATAGTAATACGTATAGAATATGTACAATATTATCTGGCTTGTTGTTATGATTGTTAATATGACTATTGTTATAATTATTGCAGCAAACCTGTATCAAGACACAACGTTAATCGCTTCTCAAGTGAGCCCAGAAGTTGCATGTACAAGCCATGACAAGCCAACAATGCGTTCCACCGTAAGTTTTTCATATGTATACGCACTTTCAACAGATATGCACACATCAGAAATGAAACGTGCACTCTATGGCACGCAGAATGATACTTGTTGACATTTCATTGCCAAGGGACGTAATACGTGTACGGGAAAATAGGTGAAACAGAGATAAGTTAGATTTTTACGCGATCTGATAGTACATATGATTATTATTCATAATAGTAATACGTATAGAATATGTACAATATTATCTGGCTTGTTGTTATGATTGTTAATATGACTATTGTTATAATTATTGCAGCAAACCTGTATCAAGACACAACGTTAATCGCTTCTCAAGTGAGCCCAGAAGTTGCATGTACAAGCCATGACAAGCCAACAATGCGTTCCACCGTAAGTTTTTCATATGTATACGCACTTTCAACAGATATGCACAAGTCAGAAATGAAACGGGCACTCTATGGCACGCAGAATGATACTTGTTGACATTTCATTGCCAAGGAAGTAATACGTGTACGGGAAAATAGGTGAAACAGAGATAACTTAGATTTTTACGCGATCTGATAGTACATATGATTATTATTCATAATAGTAATACGTATAGAATATGTACAATATTATCTGGCTTGTTGTTATGATTGTTAATATGACTATTGTTATAATTATTGCAGCAAACCTGTATCAAGACACAACGTTAATCGCTTCTCAAGTGAGCCCAGAAGTTGCATGTACAAGCCATGACAAGCCAACAATGCGTTCCACCGTAAGTTTTTCATATGTATACGCACTTTCAACAGATATGCACACATCAGAAATGAAACGGGCACTCTATGGCACGCAGAATGATACTTGTTGACATTTCATTGCCAAGGAAGTAATACGTGTACGGGAAAATAGGTGAAACAGAGATAACTTAGATTTTTACGCGATCTGATAGTACATATGATTATTATTCATAATAGTAATACGTATAGAATATGTACAATATTATCTGGCTTGTTGTTATGATTGTTAATATGACTATTGTTATAATTATTGCAGCAAACCTGTATCAAGACACAACGTTAATCGCTTCTCAAGTGAGCCCAGAAGTTGCATGTACAAGCCATGACAAGCCAACAATGCGTTCCACCGTAAGTTTTTCATATGTATACGCACTTTCAACAGATATGCACAAGTCAGAAATGAAACGGGCACTCTATGGCACGCAGAATGATACTTGTTGACATTTCATTGCCAAGGAAGTAATACGTGTACGGGAAAATAGGTGAAACAGAGATAACTTAGATTTTTACGCGATCTGATAGTACACATGATTATTATTCATAATAGTAATACGTATAGAATATGTACAATATTATCTGGCTTGTTGTTATGATTGTTAATATGACTATTGTTATAATTATTGCAGCAAACCTGTATCAAGACACAACGTTAATCGCTTCTCAAGTGAGCCCAGAAGTTGCATGTACAAGCCATGACAAGCCAACAATGCGTTCCACCGTAAGGTTTTCATATGTATACGCACTTTCAACAGATATGCACACATCAGAAATGAAACGTGCACTCTATGGCACGCAGAATGATACTTGTTGACATTTCATTGCCAAGGGACGTAATACGTGTACGGGAAAATAGGTGAAACAGAGATAACTTAGATTTTTACGCGATCTGATAGTACATATGATTATTATTCATAATAGTAATACTTATAGAATATGTACAATATTATCTGGCTTGTTGTTATGATTGTTAATATGACTATTGTTATAATTATTGCAGCAAACCTGTATCAAGACACAACGTTAATCGCTTCTCAAGTGAGCCCAGAAGTTGCATGTACAAGCCATGACAAGCCAACAATGCGTTCCACCGTAAGTTTTTCATATGTATACGTACTTTCAACAGATATGCAGAAGTCAGAAATGAAACGGGCACTCTATGGCACGCAGAATGATACTTGTTGACATTTCATTGCCAAGGGACGTAATACGTGTACGGGAAAATAGGTGAAACAGAGATAACTTAGATTTTACGCGATCTGATAGTACATATGATTATTATTCATAATAGTAATACGTATAGAATATGTACAATATTATCTGGCTTGTTGTTATGATTGTTAATATGACTATTGTTATAATTATTGCAGCAAACTTGTATCAAGACACAACGTTAATCGCTTCTCAAGTGAGCCCAGAAGTTGCATGTACAAGCCATGACAAGCCAACAATGCGTTCCACCGTAAGGTTTTCATATGTATACGCACTTTCAACAGATATGCACACATCAGAAATGAAACGTGCACTCTATGGCACGCAGAATGATACTTGTTGACATTTCATTGCCAAGGGACGTAATACGTGTACGGGAAAATAGGTGAAACAGAGATAACTTAGATTTTTACGCGATCTGATAGTACATATGATTATTATTCATAATAGTAATACGTATAGAATATGTACAATATTATCTGGCTTGTTGTTATGATTGTTAATATGACTATTGTTATAATTATTGCAGCAAACCTGTATCAAGACACAACGTTAATCGCTTCTCAAGTGAGCCCAGAAGTTGCATGTACAAGCCATGACAAGCCAACAATGCGTTCCACCGTAAGGTTTTCATATGTATACGCACTTTCAACAGATATGCACACATCAGAAATGAAACGTGCACTCTATGGCACGCAGAATGATACTTGTTGACATTTCATTGCCAAGGGACGTAATACGTGTACGGGAAAATAGGTGAAACAGAGATAACTTAGATTTTTACGCGATCTGATAGTACATATGATTATTATTCATAATAGTAATACGTATAGAATATGTACAATATTATCTGGCTTGTTGTTATGATTGTTAATATGACTATTGTTATAATTATTGCAGCAAACCTGTATCAAGACACAACGTTAATCGCTTCTCAAGTGAGCCCAGAAGTTGCATGTACAAGCCATGACAAGCCAACAATGCGTTCCACCGTAAGTTTTTCATATGTATACGTACTTTCAACAGATATGCACACATCAGAAATGAAACGTGCACTCTATGGCACGCAGAATGATACTTGTTGACATTTCATTGCCAAGGGACGTAATACGTGTACGGGAAAATAGGTGAAACAGAGATAACTTAGATTTTTACGCGATCTGATAGTACATATGATTATTATTCATAATAGTAATACGTATAGAATATGTACAATATTATCTGGCTTGTTGTTATGATTGTTAATATGACTATTGTTATAATTATTGCAGCAAACCTGTATCAAGACACAACGTTAATCGCTTCTCAAGTGAGCCCAGAAGTTGCATGTACAAGCCATGACAAGCCAACAATGCGTTCCACCGTAAGTTTTTCATATGTATACGTACTTTCAACAGATATGCACACATCAGAAATGAAACGTGCACTCTATGGCACGCAGAATGATACTTGTTGACATTTCATTGCCAAGGGACGTAATACGTGTACGGGAAAATAGGTGAAACAGAGATAACTTAGATTTTTACGCGATCTGATAGTACATATGATTATTATTCATAATAGTAATACGTATAGAATATGTACAATATTATCTGGCTTGTTGTTATGATTGTTAATATGACTATTGTTATAATTATTGCAGCAAACCTGTATCAAGACACAACGTTAATCGCTTCTCAAGTGAGCCCAGAAGTTGCATGTACAAGCCATGACAAGCCAACAATGCGTTCCACCGTAAGTTTTTCATATGTATACGTACTTTCAACAGATATGCACACATCAGAAATGAAACGTGCACTCTATGGCACGCAGAATGATACTTGTTGACATTTCATTGCCAAGGGACGTAATACGTGTACGGGAAAATAGGTGAAACAGAGATAACTTAGATTTTTACGCGATCTGATAGTACATATGATTATTATTCATAATAGTAATACGTATAGAATATGTACAATATTATCTGGCTTGTTGTTATGATTGTTAATATGACTATTGTTATAATTATTGCAGCAAACCTGTATCAAGACACAACGTTAATCGCTTCTCAAGTGAGCCCAGAAGTTGCATGTACAAGCCATGACAAGCCAACAATGCGTTCCACCGTAAGTTTTTCATATGTATACGTACTTTCAACAGATATGCACAAGTCAGAAATGAAACGGGCACTCTATGGCACGCAGAATGATACTTGTTGACATTTCATTGCCAAGGGACGTAATACGTGTACGGGAAAATAGGAGAAACAGCGATAACTTAGATTTTTACGCGATCTGATAGTACATATGATTATTATTCATAATAGTAATACGTATAGAATATGTACAATATTATCTTGCTTGTTGTTATGATTGTTAATATGACTATTGTTATAATTATTGCAGCAAACCTGTATCAAGACACAACGTTAATCGCTTCTCAAGTGAGCCCAGAAGTTGCATGTACAAGCCATGACAAGCCAACAATGCGTTCCACCGTAAGTTTTTCATATGTATACGTACTTTCAACAGATATGCACACATCAGAAATGAAACGTGCACTCTATGGCACGCAGAATGATACTTGTTGACATTTCATTGCCAAGGGACGTAATACGTGTACGGGAAAATAGGTGAAACAGAGATAACTTAGATTTTTACGCGATCTGATAGTACATATGATTATTATTCATAATAGTAATACGTATAGAATATGTACAATATTATCTGGCTTGTTGTTATGATTGTTAATATGACTATTGTTATAATTATTGCAGCAAACCTGTATCAAGACACAACGTTAATCGCTTCTCAAGTGAGCCCAGAAGTTGCATGTACAAGCCATGACAAGCCAACAATGCGTTCCACCGTAAGTTTTTCATATGTATACGTACTTTCAACAGATATGCACAAGTCAGAAATGAAACGGGCACTCTATGGCACGCAGAATGATACTTGTTGACATTTCATTGCCAAGGGACGTAATACGTGTACGGGAAAATAGGAGAAACAGCGATAACTTAGATTTTTACGCGATCTGATAGTACATATGATTATTATTCATAATAGTAATACGTATAGAATATGTACAATATTATCTTGCTTGTTGTTATGATTGTTAATATGACTATTGTTATAATTATTGCAGCAAACCTGTATCAAGACACAACGTTAATCGCTTCTCAAGTTAGCCCAGAAGTTGCATGTACAAGCCATGACAAGCCAACAATGCGTTCCACCGTAAGTTTTTCATATGTATACGTACTTTCAACAGATATGCACAAGTCAGAAATGAAACGGGCACTCTATGGCACGCAGAATGATACTTGTTGACATTTCATTGCCAAGGGACGTAATACATGTACGGGAAAATAGGAGAAACAGCGATAACTTAGATTTTTACGCGATCTGATAGTACATATGATTATTATTCATAATAGTAATACGTATAGAATATGTATCATATTATCTGGCTTGTTGTTATGATTGTTAATATGACTATTGTTATAATTATTGCAGCAAACCTGTATCAAGACACAACGTTAATCGCTTCTCAAGTGAGCCCAGAAGTTGCATGTACAAGCCATGACAAGCCAACAATGCGTTCCACCGTAAGTTTTTCATATGTATACGTACTTTCAACAGATATGCACACATCAGAAATGAAACGTGCACTCTATGGCACGCAGAATGATACTTGTTGACATTTCATTGCCAAGGGACGTAATACGTGTACGGGAAAATAGGTGAAACAGAGATAACTTAGATTTTTACGCGATCTGATAGTACATATGATTATTATTCATAATAGTAATACGTATAGAATATGTACAATATTATCTGGCTTGTTGTTATGATTGTTAATATGACTATTGTTATAATTATTGCAGCAAACCTGTATCAAGACACAACGTTAATCGCTTCTCAAGTGAGCCCAGAAGTTGCATGTACAAGCCATGACAAGCCAACAATGCGTTCCACCGTAAGTTTTTCATATGTATACGTACTTTCAACAGATATGCACACATCAGAAATGAAACGTGCACTCTATGGCACGCAGAATGATACTTGTTGACATTTCATTGCCAAGTGACGTAATACGTGTACGGGAAAATAGGTGAAACAGAGATAACTTAGATTTTTACGCGATCTGATAGTACATATGATTATTATTCATAATAGTAATACGTATAGAATATGTACAATATTATCTGGCTTGTTGTTATGATTGTTAATATGACTATTGTTATAATTATTGCAGCAAACCTGTATCAAGACACAACGTTAATCGCTTCTCAAGTGAGCCCAGAAGTTGCATGTACAAGCCATGACAAGCCAACAATGCGTTCCACCGTAAGTTTTTCATATGTATACGTACTTTCAACAGATATGCACACATCAGAAATGAAACGTGCACTCTATGGCACGCAGAATGATACTTGTTGACATTTCATTGCCAAGGGACGTAATACGTGTACGGGAAAATAGGTGAAACAGAGATAACTTAGATTTTTACGCGATCTGATAGTACATATGATTATTATTCATAATAGTAATACGTATAGAATATGTACAATATTATCTGGCTTGTTGTTATGATTGTTAATATGACTATTGTTATAATTATTGCAGCAAACCTGTATCAAGACACAACGTTAATCGCTTCTCAAGTGAGCCCAGAAGTTGCATGTACAAGCCATGACAAGCCAACAATGCGTTCCACCGTAAGTTTTTCATATGTATACGTACTTTCAACAGATATGCACAAGTCAGAAATGAAACGGGCACTCTATGGCACGCAGAATGATACTTGTTGACATTTTATTGCCAAGGGACGTAATACGTGTACGGGAAAATAGTCGAAACAGAGATAACTTAGATTTTTACGCGATCTGATAGTACATATAATTATTATTCATAATAGTAATACGTATAGAATATGTACAATATTATCTGGCTTGTTGTTATGATTGTTAATATGACTATTGTTATAATTATTGCAGCAAACCTGTATCAAGACACAACGTTAATCGCTTCTCAAGTGAGCCCAGAAGTTGCATGTACAAGCCATGACAAGCCAACAATGCGTTCCACCGTAAGTTTTTCATATGTATACGTACTTTCAACAGATATGCACACATTAGAAATGAAACGTGCACTCTATGGCACGCAGAATGATACTTGTTGACATTTCATTGCCAAGGGACGTAATACGTGTACGGGAAAATAGGTGAAACAGAGATAACTTAGATTTTTACGCGATCTGATAGTACATATGATTATTATTCATAATAGTAATACGTATAGAATATGTACAATATTATCTGGCTTGTTGTTATGATTGTTAATATGACTATTGTTATAATTATTGCAGCAAACCTGTATAAAGACACAACGTTAATCGCTTCTCAAGTGAGCCCAGAAGTTGCATGTACAAGCCATGACAAGCCAACAATGCGTTCCACCGTAAGTTTTTCATATGTATACATACTTTCAACAGATATGCAGAAGTCAGAAATGAAACGGGCACTCTATGGCACGCAGAATGATACTTGTTGACATTTCATTGCCAAGGGACGTAATACGTGTACGGGAAAATAGGAGAAACAGCGATAACTTAGATTTTTACGCGATCTGATAGTACATATGATTATTATTCATAATAGTAATACGTATAGAATATGTACAATATTATCTGGCTTGTTGTTATGATTGTTAATATGACTATTGTTATAATTATTGCAGCAAACCTGTATCAAGACACAACGTTAATCGCTTCTCAAGTGAGCCCAGAAGTTGCATGTACAAGCCATGACAAGCCAACAATGCGTTCCACCGTAAGTTTTTCATATGTATACGTACTTTCAACAGATATGCACAAGTCAGAAATGAAACGGGCACTCTATGGCACGCAGAATGATACTTGTTGACATTTTATTGCCAAGGGACGTAATACGTGTACGGGAAAATAGGTGAAACAGAGATAACTTAGATTTTTACGCGATCTGATAGTACATATAATTATTATTCATAATAGTAATACGTATAGAATATGTACAATATTATCTGGCTTGTTGTTATGATTGTTAATATGACTATTGTTATAATTATTGCAGCAAACCTGTATCAAGACACAACGTTAATCGCTTCTCAAGTGAGCCCAGAAGTTGCATGTACAAGCCATGACAAGCCAACAATGCGTTCCACCGTAAGTTTTTCATATGTATACGTACTTTCAACAGATATGCACACATCAGAAATGAAACGTGCACTCTATGGCACGCAGAATGATACTTGTTGACATTTCATTGCCAAGGGACGTAATACGTGTACGGGAAAATAGGTGAAACAGAGATAACTTAGATTTTTACGCGATCTGATAGTACATATGATTATTATTCATAATAGTAATACGTATAGAATATGTACAATATTATCTGGCTTGTTGTTATGATTGTTAATATGACTATTGTTATAATTATTGCAGCAAACCTGTATCAAGACACAACGTTAATCGCTTCTCAAGTGAGCCCAGAAGTTGCATGTACAAGCCATGACAAGCCAACAATGCGTTCCACCGTAAGTTTTTCATATGTATACGTACTTTCAACAGATATGCACAAGTCAGAAATGAAACGGGCACTCTATGGCACGCAGAATGATACTTGTTGACATTTCATTGCCAAGGGACGTAATACGTGTACGGGAAAATAGGAGAAACAGCGATAACTTAGATTTTTACGCGATCTGATAGTACATATGATTATTATTCATAATAGTAATACGTATAGAATATGTACAATATTATCTTGCATGTTGTTATGATTGTTAATATGACTATTGTTATAATTATTGCAGCAAACCTGTATCAAGACACAACGTTAATCGCTTCTCAAGTTAGCCCAGAAGTTGCATGTACAAGCCATGACAAGCCAACAATGCGTTCCACCGTAAGTTTTTCATATGTATACGTACTTTCAACAGATATGCACAAGTCAGAAATGAAACGGGCACTCTATGGCACGCAGAATGATACTTGTTGACATTTCATTGCCAAGGGACGTAATACATGTACGGGAAAATAGGAGAAACAGCGATAACTTAGATTTTTACGCGATCTGATAGTACATATGATTATTATTCATAATAGTAATACGTATAGAATATGTATCATATTATCTGGCTTGTTGTTATGATTGTTAATATGACTATTGTTATAATTATTGCAGCAAACCTGTATCAAGACACAACGTTAATCGCTTCTCAAGTGAGCCCAGAAGTTGCATGTACAAGCCATGACAAGCCAACAATGCGTTCCACCGTAAGTTTTTCATATGTATACGTACTTTCAACAGATATGCACACATCAGAAATGAAACGTGCACTCTATGGCACGCAGAATGATACTTGTTGACATTTCATTGCCAAGGGACGTAATACGTGTACGGGAAAATAGGTGAAACAGAGATAACTTAGATTTTTACGCGATCTGATAGTACATATGATTATTATTCATAATAGTAATACGTATAGAATATGTACAATATTATCTGGCTTGTTGTTATGATTGTTAATATGACTATTGTTATAATTATTGCAGCAAACCTGTATCAAGACACAACGTTAATCGCTTCTCAAGTGAGCCCAGAAGTTGCATGTACAAGCCATGACAAGCCAACAATGCGTTCCACCGTAAGTTTTTCATATGTATACGTACTTTCAACAGATATGCACACATCAGAAATGAAACGTGCACTCTATGGCACGCAGAATGATACTTGTTGACATTTCATTGCCAAGGGACGTAATACGTGTACGGGAAAATAGGTGAAACAGAGATAACTTAGATTTTTACGCGATCTGATAGTACATATGATTATTATTCATAATAGTAATACGTATAGAATATGTACAATATTATCTGGCTTGTTGTTATGATTGTTAATATGACTATTGTTATAATTATTGCAGCAAACCTGTATCAAGACACAACGTTAATCGCTTCTCAAGTGAGCCCAGAAGTTGCATGTACAAGCCATGACAAGCCAACAATGCGTTCCACCGTAAGTTTTTCATATGTATACGTACTTTCAACAGATATGCACACATCAGAAATGAAACGTGCACTCTATGGCACGCAGAATGATACTTGTTGACATTTCATTGCCAAGGGACGTAATACGTGTACGGGAAAATAGGTGAAACAGAGATAACTTAGATTTTTACGCGATCTGATAGTACATATGATTATTATTCATAATAGTAATACGTATAGAATATGTACAATATTATCTGGCTTGTTGTTATGATTGTTAATATGACTATTGTTATAATTATTGCAGCAAACCTGTATCAAGACACAACGTTAATCGCTTCTCAAGTGAGCCCAGAAGTTGCATGTACAAGCCATGACAAGCCAACAATGCGTTCCACCGTAAGTTTTTCATATGTATACGTACTTTCAACAGATATGCACAAGTCAGAAATGAAACGGGCACTCTATGGCACGCAGAATGATACTTGTTGACATTTTATTGCCAAGGGACGTAATACGTGTACGGGAAAATAGTCGAAACAGAGATAACTTAGATTTTTACGCGATCTGATAGTACATATAATTATTATTCATAATAGTAATACGTATAGAATATGTACAATATTATCTGGCTTGTTGTTATGATTGTTAATATGACTATTGTTATAATTATTGCAGCAAACCTGTATCAAGACACAACGTTAATCGCTTCTCAAGTGAGCCCAGAAGTTGCATGTACAAGCCATGACAAGCCAACAATGCGTTCCACCGTAAGTTTTTCATATGTATACGTACTTTCAACAGATATGCACACATTAGAAATGAAACGTGCACTCTATGGCACGCAGAATGATACTTGTTGACATTTCATTGCCAAGGGACGTAATACGTGTACGGGAAAATAGGTGAAACAGAGATAACTTAGATTTTTACGCGATCTGATAGTACATATGATTATTATTCATAATAGTAATACGTATAGAATATGTACAATATTATCTGGCTTGTTGTTATGATTGTTAATATGACTATTGTTATAATTATTGCAGCAAACCTGTATAAAGACACAACGTTAATCGCTTCTCAAGTGAGCCCAGAAGTTGCATGTACAAGCCATGACAAGCCAACAATGCGTTCCACCGTAAGTTTTTCATATGTATACATACTTTCAACAGATATGCAGAAGTCAGAAATGAAACGGGCACTCTATGGCACGCAGAATGATACTTGTTGACATTTCATTGCCAAGGGACGTAATACGTGTACGGGAAAATAGGAGAAACAGCGATAACTTAGATTTTTACGCGATCTGATAGTACATATGATTATTATTCATAATAGTAATACGTATAGAATATGTACAATATTATCTGGCTTGTTGTTATGATTGTTAATATGACTATTGTTATAATTATTGCAGCAAACCTGTATCAAGACACAACGTTAATCGCTTCTCAAGTGAGCCCAGAAGTTGCATGTACAAGCCATGACAAGCCAACAATGCGTTCCACCGTAAGTTTTTCATATGTATACGTACTTTCAACAGATATGCACAAGTCAGAAATGAAACGGGCACTCTATGGCACGCAGAATGATACTTGTTGACATTTTATTGCCAAGGGACGTAATACGTGTACGGGAAAATAGGTGAAACAGAGATAACTTAGATTTTTACGCGATCTGATAGTACATATAATTATTATTCATAATAGTAATACGTATAGAATATGTACAATATTATCTGGCTTGTTGTTATGATTGTTAATATGACTATTGTTATAATTATTGCAGCAAACCTGTATCAAGACACAACGTTAATCGCTTCTCAAGTGAGCCCAGAAGTTGCATGTACAAGCCATGACAAGCCAACAATGCGTTCCACCGTAAGTTTTTCATATGTATACGTACTTTCAACAGATATGCAGAAGTCAGAAATGAAACGGGCACTCTATGGCACGCAGAATGATACTTGTTGACATTTCATTGCCAAGGGACGTAATACGTGTACGGGAAAATAGGAGAAACAGCGATAACTTAGATTTTTACGCGATCTGATAGTACATATGATTATTATTCACAATAGTAATACGTATAGAATATGTACAATATTATCTGGCTTGTTGTTATGATTGTTAATATGACTATTGTTATAATTATTGCAGCAAACCTGTATCAAGACACAACGTTAATCGCTTCTCAAGTGAGCCCAGAAGTTGCATGTACAAGCCATGACAAGCCAACAATGCGTTCCACCGTAAGTTTTTCATATGTATACGTACTTTCAACAGATATGCACACATCAGAAATGAAACGTGCACTCTATGGCACGCAGAATGATACTTGTTGACATTTCATTGCCAAGGGACGTAATACGTGTACGGGAAAATAGGTGAAACAGAGATAACTTAGATTTTTACGCGATCTAATAGTACATATGATTATTATTCATAATAGTAATACGTATAGAATATGTACACTATTATCTGGCTTGTTGTTATGATTGTTAATATGACTATTGTTATAATTATTGCAGCAAACCTGTATCAAGACACAACGTTAATTGCTTCTCAAGTGAGCCCAGAAGTTGCATGTACAAGCCATGACAAGCCAACAATGCGTTCCACCGTAAGTTTTTCATATGTATACGTACTTTCAACAGATATGCACACATCAGAAATGAAACGTGCACTCTATGGCACGCAGAATGATACTTGTTGACATTTCATTGCCAAGGGACGTAATACGTGTACGGGAAAATAGGTGAAACAGAGATAACTTAGATTTTTACGCGATCTGATAGTACATATGATTATTATTCATAATAGTAATACGTATAGAATATGTACAATATTATCTGGCTTGTTGTTATGATTGTTAATATGACTATTGTTATAATTATTGCAGCAAACCTGTATCAAGACACAACGTTAATTGCTTCTCAAGTGAGCCCAGAAGTTGCATGTACAAGCCATGTCAAGCCAACAATGCGTTCCATCGTAAGTTTTTCATATGTATACGTACTTTCAACAGATATGCACAAGTCAGAAATGAAACGGGCACTCTATGGCACGCAGAATGATACTTGTTGACATTTTATTGCCAAGGGACGTAATACGTGTACGGGAAAATAGGTGAAACAGAGATAACTTAGATTTTTACGCGATCTGATAGTACATATAATTATTATTCATAATAGTAATACGTATAGAATATGTACAATATTATCTGGCTTGTTGTTATGATTGTTAATATGACTATTGTTATAATTATTGCAGCAAACCTGTATCAAGACACAACGTTAATCGCTTCTCAAGTGAGCCCAGAAGTTGCATGTACAAGCCATGACAAGCCAACAATGCGTTCCACCGTAAGTTTTTCATATGTATACGTACTTTCAACAGATATGCACACATTAGAAATGAAACGTGCACTCTATGGCACGCAGAATGATACTTGTTGACATTTCATTGCCAAGGGACGTAATACGTGTACGGGAAAATAGGTGAAACAGAGATAACTTAGATTTTTACGCGATCTGATAGTACATATGATTATTATTCATAATAGTAATACGTATAGAATATGTACAATATTATCTGGCTTGTTGTTATGATTGTTAATATGACTATTGTTATAATTATTGCAGCAAACCTGTATAAAGACACAACGTTAATCGCTTCTCAAGTGAGCCCAGAAGTTGCATGTACAAGCCATGACAAGCCAACAATGCGTTCCACCGTAAGTTTTTCATATGTATACGTACTTTCAACAGATATGCAGAAGTCAGAAATGAAACGGGCACTCTATGGCACGCAGAATGATACTTGTTGACATTTCATTGCCAAGGGACGTAATACGTGTACGGGAAAATAGGAGAAACAGCGATAACTTAGATTTTTACGCGATCTGATAGTACATATGATTATTATTCATAATAGTAATACGTATAGAATATGTACAATATTATCTGGCTTGTTGTTATGATTGTTAATATGACTATTGTTATAATTATTGCAGCAAACCTGTATCAAGACACAACGTTAATCGCTTCTCAAGTGAGCCCAGAAGTTGCATGTACAAGCCATGACAAGCCAACAATGCGTTCCACCGTAAGTTTTTCATATGTATACGTACTTTCAACAGATATGCACAAGTCAGAAATGAAACGGGCACTCTATGGCACGCAGAATGATACTTGTTGACATTTTATTGCCAAGGGACGTAATACGTGTACGGGAAAATAGGTGAAACAGAGATAACTTAGATTTTTACGCGATCTGATAGTACATATAATTATTATTCATAATAGTAATACGTATAGAATATGTACAATATTATCTGGCTTGTTGTTATGATTGTTAATATGACTATTGTTATAATTATTGCAGCAAACCTGTATCAAGACACAACGTTAATCGCTTCTCAAGTGAGCCCAGAAGTTGCATGTACAAGCCATGACAAGCCAACAATGCGTTCCACCGTAAGTTTTTCATATGTATACGTACTTTCAACAGATATGCAGAAGTCAGAAATGAAACGGGCACTCTATGGCACGCAGAATGATACTTGTTGACATTTCATTGCCAAGGGACGTAATACGTGTACGGGAAAATAGGAGAAACAGCGATAACTTAGATTTTTACGCGATCTGATAGTACATATGATTATTATTCACAATAGTAATTCACAATAGTAATACGTATAGAATATGTACAATATTATCTGGCTTGTTGTTATGATTGTTAATATGACTATTGTTATAATTATTGCAGCAAACCTGTAATCAAGACACAACGTTAATCGCTTCTCAAGTGAGCCCAGAAGTTGCATGTACAAGCCATGACAAGCCAACAATGCGTTCCACCGTAAGTTTTTTCATATGTATACGTACTTTCAACAGATATGCACACATCAGAAATGAAACGTGCAACTCTATGGCACGCAGAATGATACTTGTTGACATTTCATTGCCAAGGGACGTAATACGTGTACGGAAAATAGGTGAAACAGAGATAACTTAGATTTTTACGCGATCTAATAGTACATATGATTATTATTCATAATAGTAATACGTATAGAATATGTACAATATTATCTGGCTTGTTGTTATGATTGTTAATATGACTATTGTTATAATTATTGCAGCAAACCTGTATCAAGGACACAACGTTAATTGCTTCTCAAGTGAGCCCAGAAGTTGCATGTAACAAGCCATGACAAGCCAACAATGCGTTCCACCGTAAGTTTTTTCATATGTATACGTACTTTCAACAGATATGCACAAGTCAGAAATGAAACGGGCACTCTATGGCACGCAGAATGATACTTGTTGACATTTTATTGCCCAAGGACCGTAATACGTGTACGGGAAAATAGGTGAAACAGAGATAACTTAGATTTTTACGCGATCTGATAGTACATATAATTATTATTCATAATAGTAATACGTATAGAATATGTACAATATTATCTGGCTTGTTGTTATGATTGTTAATATGACTATTGTTATAATTATTGCAGCAAACCTGTATCAAGACACAACGTTAATCGCTTCTCAAGTGAGCCCAGAAGTTGCATTGTACAAGCCATGACAAGCCAACAATGCGTTCCACCGTAAGTTTTTCATATGTATACGTACTTTCAACAGATAAGCAGAAGTCAGAATGAAACGGGCACTCTATGGCACGCAGAATGATACTTGTTGACATTCATTGCCAAGGGACGTAATACGTGTACGGGAAAATAGGAGAAACAGCGATAACTTAGATTTTTACGCGATCTGATAGTACATATGATTATTATTCACAATAGTAATACGTATAGAAATATGTACAATATTATCTGGCTTGTTGTTATGATTGTTAATATGGACTATTGTTATAATTATTGCAGCAAACCTGTATCAAGACACAAACGTTAATCGCTTCTCAAGTGAGCCCAGAAGTTGCATGTACAAGCCATGACAAGCCAACAATGCGTTCCACCGTAAGTTTTTCATATGTATACGTACTTTCAACAGATAGCACACATTAGAAATGAAACGTGCACTCTATGGCACGCAGAATGATACTTGTTGACATTTCATTGCCAAGGGACGTAATACGTGTACGGGAAAATAGGTGAAACAGAGATAACTTAGATTTTTACGCGATCTGATAGTACATATGATTATTATTCATAATAGTAATACGTATAGAATATGTACAATATTATCTGGCTTGTTGTTATGATTGTTAATATGACTATTGTTATAATTATTGCAGCAAACCTGTATAAAGACACAACGTTAATCGCTTCTCAAGTGAGCCCAGAAGTTGCATGTACAAGCCATGACAAGCCAACAATGCGTTCCACCGTAAGTTTTTCATATGTATACGTACTTTCAACAGATATGCAGAAGTCAGAAATGAAACGGGCACTCTATGGCACGCAGAATGATACTTGTTGACATTTCATTGCCAAGGGACGTAATACGTGTACGGGAAAATAGGGAGAAACAGCGATAACTTAGATTTTTACGCGATTCTGATAGTACATATGATTATTATTCATAATAGTAATACGTATAGAATATGTACAATATTATCTGGCTTGTTGTTATGATTGTTAATA